>SJXQ01011864.1:21060-83778 GCA_006408695.1 Aepyceros melampus | reverse complement strand
TGGTGATGGACAGGGAGGCCTGGCGTACTGCGATTCATGGGGTCGCAAAGAGTCGGACACGACTGAGCGACTGAACCGTTGTATTCTTGCCAGCTCTTCTTAATATCTCCTGCTTCTGTTAGGTCCATACCATTTCTGTCCTTTATTGAGCCCATCTTTGCATGAAATGTTCCCTTGGTATCTCTCATTTTCTTGAGGTCTCTAATCTTTCCCATTCTATTGTTTTCCTCCATTTCTTTGTATTGATCCCTGAGGAAGGCTTTCTTATTTCTCCTTGCTATTCTTTGGAACTTTGCATTCACTTGGGTATATCTTCCCTTTCTCCTTTGCCTTTTGCTTCTCTTCCTTTTTCAACTATTTGCAAGGCCTCCTCAGACATTTTGCCTTTTGCCTTTCTTTTTCTTGTAGATGGTCTTGATCACTGCCTCCTGTACAATGTCATGACCCTCCTCACACAGTTCTTCAGGCACTCTGTGTATTAGATCTAATCCCTTGAATCTGTTTGTCCCTTCCACTGTATAATCCTAAAAGATTTCATTTAGGTCATATCTGAATGGTCTAGTGGTTTTCCCTTCTTCAATTTAAGTTTGTATTTGGCAATAAGACATTCATTATCTGAGCCACAGTCAGCTCCTGGTCTTGTTTTTGCTGAGTGTATAGAGCTTCTCCATAGTTGGTGTAAGGCTCGGAGAGCTGCACTCTGAAAAGGACACTCAGGGACAGCCTCTAGTGGACTGACAAAGTTTATTATCTAACTGTGCAGTTTTATAATTCTCAGGGAATAGAGCATAAGGCAGACGTGCACGTAGCCATTCCAGATAAACATTAAAGCATTCAAGCATAAAATACAGTTCCCATCGCTCAAGACATAACATAGCTTTGGTGAAACTCTAAAGGGAGTCTTATCATGAAACAACAGTCCTTGTTCTCAGAAACAGGTGGTCAGAAGGAAGCCTCCGAAGGCCTCAAGGCCGGGCGTACGACCCTTCGTCATCCATTCCCAGCCTTGGGCACTCGGTGAACGCTCTTAACCCTTTGTTATGCTCATCCTAGCTTCCAACCTTTGTCATGAGTGGAGCAAATACATTTTCAGTATTTGCTCAAAGCCTTCCATCTCCTCCACAGTTGGCTGCAAGGAATATATTCAACCTGATTTTGGTGTTGAGCATCTGTGATGCCCATGTGTAAAGTCTTCTCTTGTGTTGTTGGAAGAGGGTTTTTGCTATGATCAGTGTATCTTTTCAGTTATTTGTAAAAAATTTAAGGTCTCATGCCTAAATTATGGAAGCATTATCTAAGTTCAGACGCTCAGTCATGTCCGACTCTTTGCGACCCCATGAATCGCAGCACGCCAGGCCTCCCTGTCCATCAGCAACTCCGGAGTTCACTCAGACTCACGTCCATTGAGTCCGTGATGCCATCCAGCCATCTCATCCTCGGTCGTCCCCTTCTCCTCCAACCCCCAATCCCTCCCAGCATCAAGGTCTTTTCCAATGAGTCAACCCTTCGTATGAGGTGGCCAAAGTACTGGAGCTTCAGTTTTAGCATCATTCCTTCCAAAGAAATCCCAGGGTTGATCTCCTTTTTAATGGACTGGTTGGATCTCCTTGCAGTCCAAGGGACTCTCAAGAGTCTTCTCCAACACCACAGTTCAAAAGCATCAATTCTTCGGTGCTCAGCCTTCTTCATAGTCCAACTCTCACATCCATACATGACCACAGGAAAAACCATAGCCTTGACTAGACGTACCTTAGTCGGCAAAGTAATGTCTCTGCTTTTGAATATACGATCTAGGTTGGTCATAACTTTTCTTCCAAGGAGTAAGCGTCTTTTAATTTCATGGCTGCAATCACCATCTGCAGTGATTTTGGAGCCCCCAAAAATAAAGTCTGACACTGTTTCTACTGTTTCCCCATCTATTTCCCATGAAGTGATGGGGCCAGATGCCATGATCTTCGTTTAAGCATTATCTAATTTTTCTTATATGTATATGATTTTTCTTTATACTTAAATTGCATGTGAATATTTAATCTTGTTATATGTCTTTTTTACTTTAGGTCACAATTTAACTGTACTTTTTTTCACCAAACTAGTTATTCAGTAGACCTGATATCATTTACCTTGTAATCTATATTTTCCCCAATGATTAGAAATGTTATTTTCCCATGCCAATAAAAGTATAGGAACAAATTTCTAGATTTTCTAATCAGTTTCATTGATCTAACTTGTTTTTCCCCCAAGCCATGCTATTTTACTTACTGTAGCTCTATGATTCCTTTTATTCCTCTACTTTCAATAATATTCATTTATTTTCTTGTTGTTTCTAGCCTTTATTTTTTGTTTCATCAGATGAGTTGATAATGGAACCTTTCCAGTTTGATTGTAAAAGCAGTGAATATGTTAATCAAACTGCATAACTGAATGCCTTTTTATTGTTTTTAATTGGAGCATAATTATTTATAATGTGTTACCTTCTGCTGTACAGCATTGTGAATCAGCTATATGTGTACATATATTCCCTGCCTCATGAACCTCCCTCCCACCCCTCATCCCAACCTTAGGTCATCATGGAGCACTGAGCTGAGCTCCCTGTGCTTCCACTAGCTGTCTTCTTTACACATCAGTGTTTTCAAACATTAATGTTTCACACATGAAAACAAGATGCAAACCTCCATATTTGTATTTATTCATATATTTCATTAGCATTTTTTTTTTCTTATGGGCCTCACATATTTTTAAGTCTATTCTTTTAGATTTGATCTTTTCGAAGGGAAAAAAGAACCACAAACATGCAGGCTGTTTTGCATGTTAATCATGTTCGTGATCATTATGTCCTTTCTTCTAGAGGTCTGTTTTTCACCTTTCTGCATGCTGTGCCAAAGGGAAAGAACCTGTATCAGGTTCTTGTATTCTGGCTGCCAGTTGAATTCATAAGAAAAGGATAGCTTCAAGTACTTTGTCAGAATGTCATTAACAATTTGCAGATGAGTGACTTCTCTGCTAGAAGAATTTGGTTGAATTCTCAAGTTTTCTATTCAGTGGGCCCCATTTGATCATTCACTTAGAACTTCGGTTTAACAGATTGGCGGGGTGTAAGATTTTATCACCTATTCACCTACTCATTTGTTTAGCCGCCTAAAGAGAGAGAATTGAGAACTATACTCTCAGACCACCAAAATCTAGGGAATTTTATTTCTTAAATTACTTCATCCAGTACAGTATCAACTACCTATTACAAAAGTGTTTAATATAGATTACTCTCTCATTTTGTTGTGAACTTGCCACATTGGTAAAAATTTTAAGAGATTAAAAAGAAACAAACAAACAAAAACCTCCCTGCTGGCTTTCTCTTTGTTGCATGCATGTATACTGTACCTGCACTTGGACCTTTTTTCTATAGGCCTTCATTTATGGACTCTGGTCTAAGCAATTTGGATGTACCTTTGTAATTGGACTTTACACATCCCTTTTCTACTGAAACTCCTTGCTATTAGTCAACTGCCAGATTAGAGAAGTATGACAAAGAGTGTCCCTTAGGATACTTTCCTGTCTACTCTTAACTGTGTTGAGTTAGTAGTCTCTGGTTATTGACCTGTGGTAGGGAGTAAGGCATCAATTATAGCACACATCTTCAGCCCAAATCCTTGAAACCTAGAGTACAGAGACTATTATAGGATTTGAAATTAGTATTTTGATTATCATTTTGTCTTAATTTTTTTTTTACTTCGAGTCCATCTAAATTTTTGGCACTTTTATATTTATCTCATTTGACTAATTAATAGAGCATACTATTTTAATTAATTCCTAATGTCAAACTATTATTCCACTGAGAAGATGAATCTAAATGTGTTGTGGTGTATTTTTTTTTAAGTAGTAGTGGGTTCTGTTTCATTTTTAGCTCTCATCGTTTTTTCTATAGTTCCTATATATAATTTCATCCAGTTTTACATCTCTACTTTATGGATAAATCCCAGATCTTGGCTTCCCAGGTGACTCAGTGGTAAAGACTCTGCCTGCCAATGAAGGAGATTCAAGAGACTCCAGTTCAATCCCTGTGTTTGGAAGATCCCCTGGAGGAGGAAATGACAACCCATTCCAGTATTCTTGCCTGGGAAATCACATGGACAGAGGAGCCTGGTGAGCTACAGTCCATGGGGACACAAAGAACCCAACATGACTGAGCACCCATGCACACCACACACACGCACAGCCATCCATCCACATATACCCAGATCTCACTACCTACTTTTGCTTTTCCCATAGGCTCTGGTTCCACCATTCAGACGAGTGTCTACTCCTACTTTGGATATTATGATGATGTTTTTAAGTCAAAGCAACTTGTTCAAAACTCCATATCTTTCCATATCCATTGCCTTTCCATATCTATCTCTCTGTATGCTCACTTATCTGTTCATTTATAACTTTATTCATTGTTGCATTTATTGACTACTTCCTTTCTATCAAGTCTTGTTGCTGGATGTATATTAGTGAAAATAACTGACAAGTTCAGTCCTCTGAGGAGATTTCACAGAATCAAGAGACATGCATGCAGCATACCAGTTAGCAGTATGGGATGGCATGAGAAGTGCCAAGTCATGATGATATTGGGATAGAATGAAAAAACAAAGGGAGCACCTAATCCTGACTTGGCTGTCAGGAAAAGCTTCTTAAAGGAAGTAACATCTAAGTTAAGTGCTAAAGCTTGAGTAATATTTTATCCATGTAAAAGAGAGAAGAGAGTGTCTCAGGTAAGGAAGAGAGTGAGTATAAAAGTAAAAAAAAAAAATCATGGCACACAAGCAAGCCTAGAAATAGAAAGAAAGTGAATCGCTTGGTTGTGTCCTACTCTTTGTGACTCCATGGACTGTAGCCTACCAGTCTCCTCCGTCCATGGAATTTTCCAGGCAAGAGTACTGGATTGGATTGCCATTTCCTTCTCCAAGGGATCTTCATTATATCTGCATGCTTCTTAGGGGGTATGAAACAGTGAGTTTTCACACTGGAAAAGGAATCAGTAGCCAAATCCATAACGTGACTCTTTAAGTCATGTTAAAGAATTTGTACTTTATTCAAAAGGACAAAGGAAACATTGGAAGATTAAAAGGAAGGATAATTTGATCAAATCTGAAGTTACAAATATCATTTTGACTGCACTGTGAAGGTTACATTCACAGCGAAAGGCCAAAGACAGAGGAAAGAACAATTAGAATGAAATGAGAGATGATGAAATCTTTGATTGAAGCAGTGACATTAGAAATGGAGAAAAAACTAAGGATATTAAAATATAAGCAAGGTGAAAAGACAGCCTTCTGAATGGGAGAAAATAATAGCAAATGAAGCAACTGACAAACAACTAATCTCAAAAATATACAAGCAGCTTATGCAGCTCAACTCCAGAAAAATAAATGACCCAATCAAAAAATGGGCCAAAGAACTAAATAGACATTTCTCCAAAGAAGACATACGAATGGCTAACAAACACATGAAAAGATGCTCAACATCACTCATTATCAGAGAAATGCAAATCAAAACCACAATGAGGTACCATTTCACACCAGTCAGAATGGCTGCGATCCAAAAGTCAACAAGCAATAAATGCTGGAGAGGGTGTGGAGAAAAGGGAACCCTCTTATAAAATATATTTTGACGGTCATGGTGATTTCATTAATTGGGGCTTTAGAGGGAGAAAATACAATGATTTCTATCTTGAGTAATAAGATGTATAAGGATATCTGTGTGTGTGTGTGTGTTTTCTTCTGACCAACTGGGTGTCCTACAATTCAGTTAAATTCTGATACTGACTACCCTGGAGGTAGCAGCAGACTTCGCAGACCTAAAGGCTCAGTCCTCAAGTTTGCCCTCCCTTCAGATGCCAGTTTCAAGTATTGAGTTACCATGTTATCTTCACTTCTGTCTCACTAAGCTAGAGAGTCGGGGTTTCCACAGTATGCATATCCTCTATTTTCTAGTCTCAATAATTTCCTAGAATAACTCATGAGGATCAGGAACACCCTGTACTCAGTACTACTGCTTTATTATAAAGGATAAAACTCAGGATTAGCCAATGAAAGAAATGCATAAGGCAAGGCACATGGGAAGGGACACATAGCTTCTGTGCCCTCTCCAGGTGTACCACCCTCTTAACACCTTGGCATGTTCACCAGCCCGGTAACTCTCTGAACTCTGTTGTTGAGGGGGGTTTATGGAGGTTTCATCAGAGTTACCTCATTAGAATAGAAGATGCTTCTATAACCCTTATCAGTCAGGAAATTTCAACGATTTTAGGAGCTGGATGTCAGGAATGGGGATCAAAGACCAAATATTTATGTTTGTTATACTACAGCCTTCTGCTGAGAAGTGGAACAGAAGAACAGCAGGTTTAGAAAGGAAAAATTTGAGTTCAACCTTAAACATGTTGCACTTGAGTTTCTTTAAGTATAAGCATAAATAATCAGTAGAAAGTGAATGGTTCTGGAGTTTAAGAGAAAAATTTAAACTGGAAACTTTGCTTTAGTGAGCCTTAGGGCATGAATGGTTATTAAAAGCATGAAACTAAATGAAGATTGCCAACAGTGAGTACACCACATGAAAGGAGAGAGGCTCCAGATTCTTCAAGAGCTCAACCAAGAAACGGAAGCCTGCAAAGATGGGGAAGTAAGTCATCAAAAAAATAACAGGAAGAATCAGGACTAAGCTAATATATTTTGAGTGTGTATGTTCGTTGAGCATTGAATGCAGTAAGCACTTTGCATGGATTGGTTTATGTAAAACTACAGAGAGTAGAGTCAGGAAGTCAAAGGAAGAAATTGTTCAATATGGATGAAACCAACTATAGAGCTGAATACAACCAAGACATTAATTATGGTAGAGACTGACGTGTGTTTATTGTATTTAGTGCAAGGAAGCCTCTGGAAAACTTGAGAAAAGCAAGTTCTGAAATGTATTAGAACAAATAACCATCCTACATTTGGTCTAGGAAGTAATGAAGGGCAAGGAAATGTTTCTTATGACTACTGCTAGTTCAGTTCAGTTCAGTCACTCAGTGGTGTCCAACTCTTTGAGACCCCATGAACTGCAGCATGCCAGGCTTCCCTGTCCATCACCAACTCCTAGAGCTTGTTCAAACTCATGTCCATCTGGTCAGTGATGCCATCCGACCATCTCATCCTCTGTTCTCCCCTTCTCCTCCTGCCTTCAATCTTTCCCAGCATCAAGGTATTTTCTAATGACTACTGCTAAAACTGAAAAGTGAAAGTGAAGTCGCTTAGTCATGTCTGACTCTTTGCGACCCCATGGACTGTAACCTATCAGGCTTCTCCGTCCATGGGATTTTCCAGGCAAGAGTACTGGAGTGGGTTGCCATTTCCTTCTCCAGGGGATCTTCCCAAGCCAGGAATCAAACCCAGACCTCCCACACTATAGGCAAACACTTTACCCTCTGAGCCACCAGGGAAGCCTGCTATTTTACATATCAAAAATTGAAAACTTGTCTTCATTTTGGATCTATTTCTTTCCTTTGTTTTCTGATATTAATTCTAATTGCACAATTACTGTTGCTTCTCTCAGGCTTCTCCTTGTCGTTGACGCTAAGAGGGCCACTGTTGTTCAATCCTGGTCTCATACTCCCGCACCTCAAATTCAGCTCCTGTTTAGGTAAAATCATACCACAGTTACTGTTAAAGCCTAGTTCAAATGCTGCTTATCTGACCAATAATTTCATACTCAAGCAATCAACTTTTCTTTAAACTCTTAGCAGGCTTTATAGGTACCCTTTTTGTGATTTTCACAGCTTTCAGCCTTGAGTATGACCACCCACATACATGTCTTCTCTCCGTTTCTATGTGTTAACTTCATTAGAAGAGAAGTCATACTTATTTTTAAATTGTACTTAGTTCCTTAAACAGAATATTTAAGTACTTATTTTGTTTTTGTATAATTCTGAATTTTTGGACCTTGGGCAACTCCTAAGTCTTCTGAATATTATTTCTTCTGAAAAGGGATGATAATATTATCTGCTCTGCCTATTAATATTGTAGAATGGCTTTGAGAATTTACAAAATGAACACTTTTAAAAATGCTTTAAAAATGGTAGCATATACCCCATTAAGGTATAAACAGTTTATTATTTACACTGTTACTATCACTGTGATGTAATACTGTTATTAGAATTATTATTATAGTGATACCAATATGATTGTTCTATGCTAAAAATGGCTGGTCTACTTAGTTATGTAACAATTCAGCCAATTAGTAGTGTAAAGGTTAATTTCTTCAATTCATAGCATATAACACCTGTGGGAAAGTATCTGCCAATTGATTTTCATGAATAATTCAAGAAATATATGTTTTATTCAGAAACCATTTCTTTCCCTGGATGTTTATATTAGGAGATAACTCTGGTGATTTTGATTAAGTGTCTTGAGCCTCATTCATCACTTGGCTATTCTTTTACTTTTTAAGTGCAAAATTAATGTGTGGTTATTGTAAAAATGCAAACCATTCTGAAGAATACACATAAAAATTAAAACTCCAATTCCAAGAAATAACTACTGTTAAAAAGTGCTTGGTATGTGTATTTCCAGAAAATTGTTCAATATGCGCACATATTTATTTTTTATTATTATCAATATTGTTCTCTATTTTTCTCTTTCCTCATCCTGTGGTTCTGTGTATATATTTGTGTGACATGACTTAGTGATAAACAACAAAAATGTGCATACATACAAAGGTATATATATGTATGTGTGAGTCTGTCAGTCATGCCCAACTCTTTGCGACCTCATGGATGGCAGCCTGCCAGGTTCCTCTGTCCATGAGATTTTCCAGGCAAGGATACTGGAGTTTGCTATGTGCTTCTCCAGGGGATCTTCCTGACCCAGGGATCTAACCCAGGTCTCCTGCACCGCAGGCAGATTCTTTACCAACTGAGCTACACACACACACACACACACACACACACACACACGCACACACGTATATTAAGTGTAATATAAATATTGTGGCTGGAGAAGACTCTTGAGAGTCCCTTGGACTACAAGGAGATCCAACCAGTCTATCCTAAAGGAGATCAGTCCTGGGTGTTCATTGGAAGGACTGACGTTGAAGCTGAAACTCCAATACTTTGGCCACCTGATGAGAAGAGCTGACTCATTGGAAAAGACCCTGATGCTGGGAAAGATTGAGGGCAGGAGGAGAAGGGGACAGCAGAGGATGAAATGGTTGTATACCATCACTGACTCAATGGACAGGGGTTTGGGTGGACTCCGGGAGTTGGTGATGGACAGGGAGGCCTGGCTTGCTGTGGTTAATGAGGTCACAAAGAGTCGGACACAACTGAGCGACTGAACCTAACTGAACTGATTCATTTTTTGATTCTCACATGTATTCTAATGTGATACGTTAGAGGGCCACCTATGATTTTGTGAGAACACACTCGACGTAGTAGATTTCCTTGGGCTTTCCTGGTGGCTCAATAGTAAAGAATCTGCCTGCAATGCAAGAAACTTGCAGGAGAGGTGGATTTGATTCCTGGGTTGGGAAGATCCCCCTGGAGAAGGAAATGGCAATCCACTCTAGAATTTCTGTTGGGACAATCGCATGGACAGAGGAACCTGGCAGGCTACAGTCCATGGGTTACAAAGAGTTGGAGACAACTGAGCGACAAACCAACCAGTCAATTCATCTTCCAAAAAGCATTTACTATATGTTGGATGTAGAAGAACTGCTGTGAGTCAGACATCCCTGCACCTGCAGAGATGGAGCTTAATACAGTGGGAGGTAGACAAGATGTATTATACAAGGCACCGACCTGCTTTTTAATTGAGCTCTCTAACAGAAAAATGTTTTATCAGAGAGTAAATGCATGTTGTTTCCTTTTCTCTTTTAACAAGAGAAATTGCCAGGTACTTCTTAGAATAAGCAGGCACAGAAAAATCACCTTGCAGCAGATACTGTTGAGAAGAATTACTTGCGGACTCTCATGTATAAATAGAGAATAAGTGGGCTCATCTATCTTAGGAAATGGCAAGCCTTTCGCCCTCCCCCCAACCCCCACCTTTCAGTGACTTTATAAACCGCTCCTGTTTTATGTAGGGAGAGAAGGTGTTATGGAAGAAGACAAGTTGGGTCAATTTGGTTAAGGAACCTAAGGCATTCTAAAAAGGAAAAAAACCCAAACACTAATGGCTTAGGAAATGACTCTATAAAACCTAGATTTCAGTGATGTAGCATTGGGAGTTTGGCTGATTAGGATATGAAGCTAATACACTATCACAATACGTGAAACTTCCTCCCCTCAAAACACCAAGAGGTTCTGGATCAACCTATAGAGTAGATTCACTCAGGAAGTGCTGCATTTCCAGGCTGGCTCAGCTTTCAACTAAAGGCATGTATGTATCTGTCTCAACTCCCACCATTCCTGTGAAAGGAACAAGGTCTCCCTCAGAAGAGTTGGTCCATACCCAGGCATTGGTGAATTCACATCTTGCATCACCAGAGACCCTGAGGTGAACAATCTGACACCTCTACATGGGAAGTTACAACACTGGAACTCTCTCCTATCTCCAGCAGTCAGGACTACCAGGACCCAGGATAGTGCTTGAATCAGAGAATGAAAAATGCTTTTGTCAAGGGATTTAACCTGTTTTGTTAGTGTCTTAATTTGCTCAGGGATGCTATAACCAAATACTATAGACAAGATGGTGTCTAAATATCATTTATTTCTCATAGTTCTGGAGGCAGCTGATATCCAAGATTAGGGTGCCAGTGTGGTCAGGTGATGATTCTCTTCTGGGTTGTAAAATTCTCATTTTATCCTCCTATGGCAGAAAGGGGCAAAGGATCTCTTTGAAGCCTCTTTTATAAGGGCACTAACCTCATTCATGAGGGCTCTGCTCTCATGATCTTATAACTTCCCAAAGGCCCCACCTTCTAATACTGTTAGGGGAAGCACACTGATTGAAACTGCCCACCCTGGCCAGGCACCATGGTAACCATTTGCATGAGTTGTTTTATGAAAGGAGATCCTGATAAGGAATCCGGAACTAATAAGCCACCACCAACCGGAAGAGTTTGGGAAAGGTCTAAAGGAGACACTGTGTGTCCATCCACTTCCCAGAATCCCTCTCGCTAACACCCATCTTGGCTGAGCGATGTGTGCGCCACCAGGAAAGATCCTGAATTAGAATTATTGGTCAAAGACCACCCAGAAACTAATCCCATCACCATAAAAACCCAACACTGGCAGAGTAGTTCTCCTGGGTTCCCTAACCCTACTGCTCTCCACCTGGGTACACTTTCCCAATAAAATCTTTTGCTTTGTCAGCACATGTGTCTCCTCAGACAATTCATTTTCGAGTGTTAGACAAGAGCCCAGTTTTGGGCCCTGGATGAGACCTCCGCCCCAGTTCCCAAGAAGTATCTTTAGTATGAAGTCTCTCAGGGGGCAGTTGTTAGGGGAAGCACACTGATTGAAACTGCCCACCCTGGCCAGGCACCGTAGTAACCATTTGCATGAGTTGTTTTATGACAGGAGATCCTGATAAAGAATATGGAACTAATAAGCCACCACCAACCGGAAGAGTTCAGGAAAGGTCTAAAGGAGACACCTCGTGTCCGTCCACTTCCCAGAATCCCTCTCGCTAGCATCCATCTTGGCTGAGTGATGTGTGCGCCATCAGGAGAGACTGAATTAGAATGATTGGCCAAAAACCACCTGGAAACTAATCTCATCACCATAAAACCTGACATTGCGAGCCACGCGGCAGAGCAGTTCTCCTGGGTTCCCTTACCCTACTGCTCTCCACCCAGGTGCCCTTTCTCAATAAAATCTCTTGCTTGGTCAGCACGTGTCTCCTTGGACAATTCTTTTCCAAGTGTTAGACAAGAGCCTGCTCTTGGGACCCTGTAGGGGTCCCCCCTTCCTACAACAATACCATCACGTGGGGAAGCTAAGGAGATACACACATATAACCTAGGTTCAGCTAAGCAGATTATTCCCGTCCAAAATTTAAATCTTGAAGAAATGAGAGAAATAATACAGGCAGAATTGAGAAATTATTCACTGTGGTATCAACGACTTTGAGGGTTCAGTACATCCTGAAATTATCAGTTCCTTAATCTATACTGTGATATGAGGCTGTGCTCCCAATGCTCAGCGCCTCTGGGGCTGATACCGGCCATTGCCTAAGTACTGATACTAGCTTTTACCTTCATGCAGTACTGGATAGCTTTTCATATAAAGTCTATCTGTGTTTTAGCTGACAGATTCAGCTTCTATTCTCTGCAAAAAGTAACTGTGACTAATGGGAGTGGCATGCATGCATGCTCAGTTGTATCTGACTCTTTGCAACCTCATGGACTGTAGACCACCAGGCCCCTCTCTCCATGGAATTTCCCAGGTAATAATACTGGAGTGGGTTGCCATTTCCTACTCCAGAGGATCTTCCTGTCCCAGTAGTCGAATTTGGGTCTCTTGCATCTCCTGCATTGACCAGAGGGTTCTTTAACACTGAGCCACCAGGGAAGTCCAGTGGGAATGGAGAGGATGTGAAAATGAACCAAAAAGACATCTCAAGTGAATGGCAATGAAATGGCATGATTTAATCTAGGAGATTCTAATAAAACTTCCAAGACTGGAGGGGAAAAACAGACTTGAAATATAGCTGGTCTTCTCTATCCACAGGTTCCACATTTTGAAAAATTAAAATTACTGACAGTTCCGAAAAACAGAACTTGAATATGCCACACTCGGCAACTATTTACAGAGCACTTAAATTGTATTTACAACTATTTACATAGCGTTTACATTGAATTACGTATTATAAACAAACTAGGTGTGATTTAAAGTATAAGGGAGGATGTTCCTGGGTTATATGCAAATACTACACCATTTTATATAAGGTTCTTGAGCATACTAAGATTTTGGTATGGGGGGGTGGTTCTGGAACTAATCAATCTTCTGCAGATACTGATGAACAACAATTATATTCAGGAGACAGGTAATAAGGACAATTTTGGGACTAGAACAAATAGTACATATCGGGAAGTAGGGTTAAATAATAATTACGTGTGTGTGGGTGTGTGTGCGCGCGCGCACACGCGTTCACTCTCCATTGTGTCTGACTCTGTTGGCCATCGACTATAGCCTGCCAGACTCCTCTGTCCATGGGATTTTCCAGGCAAGAATACTGGAGTGGGTTGCCATTTCCTACTCCAAGGGATCTTCCCAATCCCATATCTTGAACCCATGTCTCCCGCTTGGCAGGTGGATTATTTACAACTAGCACCACCTGGGGAACCCAATAATGACTAAGTGACCTCCTAAATGTTCACTCTTTTATCACTCCCAAAAACTGTTTGTTGAATTCTTGTTATATGGCAACAATTTTGTTGGCTCTGGACACTTAAAATGGCAAAAATACAGGCAGAATTGAGAAATTATTCACTGTGGTATCAACGACTTTAGGGTTCAGTACATCCTGAAATTATCAGTTCCTTAATCTATACTGTGATATGAGGCTGTGCTCCCAATGCTCAGCGCCTCTGGGGCTGATACCGGCCATTGCCTAAGTACTGATACTAGCTTTTACCTTCATGCAGTACTGGATAGCTTTTCATATAAAGTCTATCTGTGTTTTAGCTGACAGATTCAGCTTCTATTCTCTGCAAAAAGTAACTGTGACTAATGGGAGTGGCATGCATGCATGCTCAGTTGTATCTGACTCTTTGCAACCTCATGGACTGTAGACCACCAGGCCCCTCTCTCCATGGAATTTCCCAGGTAATAATACTGGAGTGGGTTGCCATTTCCTACTCCAGAGGATCTTCCTGTCCCAGTAGTCGAATTTGGGTCTCTTGCATCTCCTGCATTGACCAGAGGGTTCTTTAACACTGAGCCACCAGGGAAGTCCAGTGGGAATGGAGAGGATGTGAAAATGAACCAAAAAGACATCTCAAGTGAATGGCAATGAAATGGCATGATTTAATCTAGGAGATTCTAATAAAACTTCCAAGACTGGAGGGGAAAAACAGACTTGAAATATAGCTGGTCTTCTCTATCCACAGGTTCCACATTTTGAAAAATTAAAATTACTGACAGTTCCGAAAAACAGAACTTGAATATGCCACACTCGGCAACTATTTACAGAGCACTTAAATTGTATTTACAACTATTTACATAGCGTTTACATTGAATTATGTATTATAAACAAACTAGGTGTGATTTAAAGTATAAGGGAGGATGTTCCTGGGTTATATGCAAATACTACACCATTTTATATAAGGTTCTTGAGCATACTAAGATTTTGGTATGGGGGAGTGGTTCTGGAACTAATCAATCTTCTGCAGATACTGATGAACAACAATTATATTCAGGAGACAGGTAATAAGGACAATTTTGGGACTAGAACAAATAGTACATATCGGGAAGTAGGGTTAAATAATAATTACGTGTGTGTGTGTGTGTGTGTGTGTGTGCGCGCGCGCGGCATTCACTCTCCATTGTGTCTGACTCTGTTGGCCATCGACTATAGCCTGCCAGACTCCTCTGTCCATGGGATTTTCCAGGAGAGAATACTGGAGTGGGTTGCCATTTCCTACTCCAAGGGATCTTCCCAATCCCATATCTTGAACCCATGTCTCCCGCTTGGCAGGTGGATTATTTACAACTAGCACCACCTGGGGAACCCAATAATGACTAAGTGACCTCCTAAATGTTCACTCTTTTATCACTCCCAAAAACTGTTTGTTGAATTCTTGTTATATGGCAACAATTTTGTTGGCTCTGGACACTTAAAATGGCAAAATCTATGTAGCCAAGGAGACACTAGTCTTTTCCAGAGCAGTAGTGAATTTCAAGGCATAAATTTTTTTCATTAAAAATTTTTTTTTCTTTTCAATTTTTTCTTTTTTTCAATTGATTTTTTTTTTTTTACAATATTTTATTGGTTTTGCCATACATTGACATGAATCCGCCATGGGTGTACATGTGTTCCCCATCCTGAACCCCTCTCCCACCTCCCTCCCCATCCCATCCCTCTGGGTCATCCCAGTGGATCAGCCCCGAGCACCCTGTCTCATGCATCGAACCTGGACTGGCGATTTGTTTCACATATGATAATTTACACGTTTCAGTGCCATTCTCCTATATCATCCCATCCTTTCCCTCTCCCACAGAGTCCAAAAGACTGTTCTATACATCTGTGTCTCTTTTGCTGTCTTGCATACAGGGTTATCATTACCATCTTTCTAAATTACATATATATGCCTTAGTATACTGTATTGGTGTTTTTCTTTCTGGCTTACTTCACTCTGTAGAATAGGATCCAGTTTCATCTACCTCATTAGAACTGATTCAAATGTATTCTTTTTAATGGCTGAGTAATATTTCATTGTGTATATGTGCCACAGCTTTCTTATCCATTTGTCTACTGATGGACATCTAGGTTGCTTCCATGTCCTGGCTATTATAAACAGTGCTGCAATGAACATTGGGGTGCACGTGTCTCTTTCAGTTCTGGTTTCCTCGTTGTGTATGCCCAGCAGTGGGACTCCTGGGTCATATGTCAGTTCTATTTCCAGGATTTTAAGGAATCTCCACACTGTTCTCCATAGTGGCTTGTACTAGTTTGCAACAGTGTAAGAGGGTTCCCTTTACTCCACACCCTCTCCAGCATTATTGCTTGTAGACTTTTGGATCACAGCCATTCTGACTGGCATGACTGTTTGGCTGTGCTAGGTCTTCATTGCTGTGTGCAGTCTTTCTCTGGTTGCAGCAAGTGGGGACTAATCTCTAGTTGCAGTGTGTAGGCTTCTCACTGTGGTGGCTTCTCTTGTTGTAGAGCATGGGCTCGAGGGCACATGGGCTTCAGCAGTTGTAGCACATGGGATTAGCTGCCCCACAGCATGTGGGATCTTCCCAGACCAGGGATTGAAATTGCATCCTCTACCTTGGCAGGCAGATTCTTAACCACTGAACCCCCAGGGAAGTCTTCCTTTCAGTTTTTAATTTGACCATTTAGATAACTCTCTCTCTCGGGCAAATTATTGTAATCCATTTATTACTTTTAAAAATTGACAGAAATAGAAACTAAGTATTATTTCCTATATCAAATAATACTAGAAGAATGAAAGTAAAAGAGTGTGGATCCTAAGGGCTACATTCTCTATTTTATGAATACATACCTATTTGCTAGTTATGGTTAATCATAAATTTAAAAGTTTATGTAAAATAATACAGTACAGAAAATAAGCAAGTGAGATTCCACATATGACAGTAGAAAGGCTGGTGCCATCAACTCTGCCTTGCTAGTTACCACTTGACCCAGCTGTCTGGAGGCACGTATCAACTTGGACTCTCAGAAAGTCCTTCTTCCTGAGATACCCAGGCTTGGATTAAAATTCAATTGCTACAATTCTAATAGCCCTCTTAAAACTGTAATTGAATAGAATAGGGAGTTTAAAGCATGAACTGGTATAAACTCATTATCAGAAAAGGAAAAAGACAAAATGTATCTCTCAGGACCAAAAAGATACTGATGTCTCACCATTTTCCAAGTCCCCCTTTACTTCAAGAGAAAATAAAGGCATGCACTAAATTATAAAACAAAATTACATGATGCAGAGCTGGGAAATAACACTAGTACATGGAAGATTCACAGGGGTTTACTTACACAGAGCACCAATAAGGAGACTGTGCAAACCTAGTCCTCCCTCATAGATTGATGTTACTAATGGATGGTTTCCCAATCCAGCCACAAGTCACAGTGGCATACACTGTGGTCTTCTGCCAGCATAACTATTGGAGCCCCAGTTTCCTGAGACTCTTTATATAGTGGTGTCTTTTGGTGAAGTGAAATTAATTAGTTATGGAAGAGCTTCTCATCTAGGGTGCCATCAATGTGTGTTCCAAAGTATCAGTCTCCTTAACTCTAGGATTTATCCTGTAGAGTCTGGGATATTCAGAACCACAGATCCATCATGTTCACTGCACGCAGGCCGTTTGCCTCATAGCTTTATGAAAATATTCTTTTTATATGTTTGGCAAAATGTGAACAAGGATGGGAAACACCAGGCAGAACCAATACTCACTAGTCTCTCTAGGAACTCTGGGAGTCTGGTGGCACAATCCAGTCATTATCTACATAGAGCTCAGTAGGCCTTTGCCAATTCCATTCCAATTAAATTCAAGCAGAATTTTTGGGTTTTGGCTGATTCTCTTAATCTTTATATGAAAAAGCAAAGAGCCAAGAATAGCCAAGGTAATTTTAGAGAAGAATCATATGGAAGCGGGACTTGCAAAATGTTTGGATAGGGTGCATGGGAGTTCATTATTTTATCTGTATTTTTCTGTGTTTGTCTAAAATATTTCACAATTAACTTAAATTTAGAAGAAAATAAGAGCATAGCTATAGTCTCTGATTGTTAAAGTTCTTGTAAACAAGACGGTAAAGAGCACAAAATATAACCTAAAATGTTGTTCAATTCAGCTAACAGTACCTGAAAATATATAGCATTTAGTCATCAAAAAACACCATAAAAAATTAAAAGACAACCTGCAAACTAAGAGACGCTATCTGTAACACATACATCTGACAAAAGAGGACTATTTAAACTTTAAAAATATATAAAGATTATCTGAAAAAATTTAAAAAAAAAGTCAGCCAAAAAATGAGCCAATATCGAGGACAGGCATTTCACAGAAACCCAAATAGCCACTAAGCATATATGCACAACCATATTAGCAAGACAGAAAATACAAATTAAAAGGTCAATCAGATGCTACCACCATCTGATTATAACAATCAGTGTGGGTTGATTACAATAGTAATTAATAACAGTGTGGGTGTTACAAATAATGATGTGACAGTCCAGTTCATGTGAAATGGATTTATGTGTAGATTAACCTCAAAAACTGAATATGCAGTGAAAAAAAGAGGAAAAAATGTAGTGTAAACTTATTAGATCAAAATACAATACCAGGATAGCTATATTTTTAGGGAATTACACACATAAATATTTTCAAAAAGAGCAAGTAAATGAGTAATATAAAATTTAGAGTAATAATTACTTTGGGCTGGGATGGAAAAAGTTTTAAAGAGGCCTCTTCAGTTCAGTTGAGTTCAGTTGCTCAGTCGTGTCCGACTCTTTGCGACCCCATGAATCACAGCACGCCAGACCTCCCTGTCCAGCACCAACTCCGGGAGTTCACTCAGACTCACGTCCATCGAGTCAGTGATGCCATCCAGCCATCTAATCCTCTGTCGTCCCCTTCTCTTCCTGCCCCCAATCCCTCCCAGGATCAGGGTCTTTTTCAATGAGTCAGCTTCAAAAATGCTGGCACTTTTCTGGATCTTGAGGTCTGCAGTGAGTACCCGGGTATTCTTTTTTATTATCCTTTAAAATATGCACATATGGGATACATTCACATATATATACTTCACAATTAACATTTGTTTAGAAAATCCAGTGAGATTTAAAGAAGAGCTCTTACAAAATTGTATCAGCAACTTCTAGACTGTCAGCGAGGATTTCTTTGCTACTAGGTAACCAAACAAAAGAGAGAATTCTCTTGGTTTCTGATGTAAGGTGAAAACCTTCAGCTGTAACTGCTATTTCAAAAGTTCTTTTTCTTCACAGCTGCCTCATTGTTCTCAATTATTTCTAAAGTATTCCAACACGTGATTTTACGGAATCTGTTTGCAAATAAAAAGTGTCATTTCTGTCTTTTAGCTTCCAAGTAAAGTTTCATATATATATTTTAGGGGCGGGGTGGGGAGGGCAAGATGTTCTCTAATTTACAATGTTTGAAAACTGCCAGTGTAATCCAGTTAAAAGGAACTTTTGGATACCTCTGCTTCCCTTGTGGCTCAGCTGGTAAAGAATCCACCTGCAACGTGGGAGACCTGGGTTCAATCCCTGGGTTGGGAAGATTCCCTGGAGAAGGGAAAAGTTACCCACTCCAGTATTCTGGCCTGGAGAATTCATAAAGAGACGGACACCACTGAGCGACTTTCACTTTCACTTTCACAGCTTTCCAGCAGAACCTTAGAACACCAGTTTCTACGGAATGGGTTTTCTCTAGTTGGGGAAAGGGGGTGGGGGGAGTCCAGCTTAACTCAACTCTGAAGAATCTCTCCCGGAATGCATCTACACCCCTTTCCATCCCTTGTAGACCGCAGGGACCGGGGCCGCGAACCAGAGCTCCGCCCACTCAGCGAGCCCCACCCACTCTGGCCCCGCCCTTAGGGGCTCCCAGTACAAGGTGCGCGCGCCCTTCGGGAGGCGGGGCTGCTCAGGCTCACTGCCGGGCAGCGGCGGGCTACCTCTGCTGTCAGCTTCAACGTCTCCGCCGGCTGATCCTCTACTGGTGTCTGGATTCCCGGTCCCTGGTGAGTAGCTGTAGATTTCTGGGCCCAGCTGGCTCAGTTGTGGCCGGCACTGGGGCCACCCTCAGCGCCTGCGCTCTTACCCGCCAGCCAATCTGCTCGCCTGCAGATGGCCTTTGACCCTGCGCCCCAACGCCTTGCGGCGGCCGCGGCGGGCTGCGTCTCGCTGGGAGCCTCGAGAGCTCGGGAACCCCACTCCGTCGCTCTAATACCTAATTTTGCTAGGGTTAGTTTTGTTGTCTTCTATCCTACTTTATCCCGAGCCTGTCGGCCTCGTCTCCGCCACTTTTTTGCAGCGGAACCTCTTGTCGCCTCGGTATTTTTCCCTCCCCAGGAAGTTGAGAATTTTAGGAGTTACACGGAAAAACCTTTCAGCGCCTTATCCTTTTGTCCCCAAACTCGGCCTTGTGCCTCAGGGGCAAGTGGGAAGGTCGAGGCCTACCTGGCTTGGGCTGCAGCAGGAAGGTGGCAGGCTCCGGTCTCCGTACGCCGAGGCGTGGGGAGGGGAGAGCGAGGGTGGGGAGGCCAACGCATAGATGCGTTTTCCATTCACCTGTTCCACGTTTGGCACTATCATTTTAGACTGTTACCGTTTGCTGAATTGAAGACTGCAACTCTGCTGGAAGAGTGTCTTTTCCGATTTTCCAGAGGAACCAATGAGAATTTAGGCAGTTAGGACTGTTGGTTTCTGTTTCAACAGTTAGAGACTCTGCAGATATGAGTTAAGGAAAAATGTGGAAGTACTTTAAAAAAATAAAACAAGGGAAGATAATGTTAATTATATGACTTCAGAAAAAGGCAAGTAAGACTGGAATGAGTTGGTTATGTTAAAGTATTAAGGCAGGAGCTTCCTGGATGTCTCAGTGGTAAAAATCCACCTGCAATGGAAGAGATCCTGGTTTGATCCCTGGGTTGGAAAGATCCCGTGGAAAAGGAAATAGCAACTCACTCCAGGATTCTTGCCTGGGAAATCCCATGGACAGAGGAGTGGGTTACATACAGTTCATGGAGTCGCAGAGAGTCACATGTTTAGCAACTAAACAACAACAACCAAATTAGACAATAGTTGAAAGAAAAATACAAAATAAAATCAAGATATTGGCAATATTAAGTCATGATTGCACATCATTTTCATGACAGTATGTTACTCCATTCATATTGAACTATATGTAAACCTTGAAAAAATAGTGTTGTGTAGGGAATCTTGCAGATTTCTAGGTTCTATGCATAAAACATTACCAGAGCTGTTGCTGTCAGTCACACGGTGAATATTGAGTATGTAAGAAAATAAACTCTTCAGATTTAATCTGGACTACAGTTTATGAGTAGGTAATAACATAATCGTCTTTAAGTGAAAACATAATTACATGTCCGCAGTTTTCATCTGTCACAAAATTTATGGTGGTGTATTCTCTAAGCTTGCTTTGTCTAAAATGTAGGAAGGATGTGATAACAGGAGGAGGTTGAGTTCTAGAACTGAATTTCTCTGCTCTTTGCTCATTGCTTAACCTCCGGTTACTCAGCCATTTGTTTGCCCAGGTACTGGGAAGAAGTTGGCAACTGCTCTGTTGGCAGTTCAGTTCAGTGCAGTTGCTCATTCGTGTCTGACTTTGCGACCCGACTGCAGCTCGCCAGGCTTCCCTGTACATCACCATCCCCTCGAGCTTGCTCAAGCTCATGTCCATCGAGTCAGTGATGCCATCCAACCATCTCGTTCTCTGTCGTCCCCTTCTCCTGTCTTCACTCTGTCCCATCATCAGGGTCTTTTCCAATGAATCAGTTCTTCGCATCAGGTTGCCAGCCAAAGTATTGGAGCTTCAGCATCAGTCCTTCCAATTAATATTCAGGGCTGATTCCTTTAGAATTGACTGTTTTGATCTTGCAGTCTAAGGGACTCTCAAGAGTCTTCTCCAACACTACAGTCAAAAGCTAGAATTAGTTATATTTCTCTTCAATGGCTTCTCAGAAAATAATGTCAGGAAAACAGCTAGAAAAAGAAAGCAATCAGAAATCTGTATAACATAATAATAATAATTAAAAAACTGGGAGGGGGGGCTTTCTGCATAGCAGGATGGGAGCTAATCCTTTTTGAAATCATAGTATCACACTGATTCTGGATCTCTTATATCTCGCTAGACCTACAAGTTAAAGTCAATCATTTCAAAGATTGAAAGACCTCCAAATCACAAAAAGCAAAAGTAGAAGCCATAGAGTTTCAAAAGAACAAATATATTACTTCTGTGTGTTATTTTATCATGTGCCCTTTGAAGATGCTAGATTTTCTCTTATCCAGTACCCTGAGTTTTGAGTAGGTTACTCCTTTGGAAATCTATACATCTGTAATTAACTTGGAACTTTTTTTCTCTGAGGTGACTTCTGGAACTTTTTTGTGTTGAAACCAACTAAGTAGTTCCACCACACTTTTTCTACTAAAGATCATTAGACCTGGTAGGCATCTCAAGTTTCATTGTTTTGCTAATTTGGACACAATAATTTTTAATAAAATGGATTTTAAAAATTATTGGATCTATCTATTTAGCTATGATTCTTCCTATATAATAATGTTCAGTATACTTGACTGGGCATGTCAAGTATATGTATAGTCTGTAGAACCTGTTTTTACACATACTGCCCCAATAGCTAGCAGTGTCAAAAACAAAAGGGCCAGAAATTAAATTTTTAAAGTTAAGCATTTAATAGTCATTGACTAAATATAAGATATATTGGGTTCTACTATAGTGTAAAGGTAAGGACTCCATTTCTGGATCTTATGGAACAAGCTAGTAGGATGTATAATACATTAAATAGCATGGTGCAATAGATAAATGCCAATTTAAAAAGTAGATAATGTCATAATACACTATATGGGAAAGTGATATTTTTCAGTCTAGAATCATTGGGAGAAGTATCAAGAAGAGGCAACAGTTTAGCTTTATCTTGATGGATTAGTGTAGTAGTCCAGAAATTAGCCATATGGAGAATAGGTATTTAGAGAGAGTAAACTGTGTGTTAACTGATTGCTTACTAGACACCTATCTTTAATAACAATTGTCATCAAAATAAGTAATTGTATTCATTCAGTATTACACTAAGCCAAAAATGATTCCAAGGGTTTTGGAATATTAACTTATTTCATCCTCATAAAAATCCTTTGAGATTTTAACTCATTGTAAAGATGTGAAAGGAAGGGAAATTTTCAAGTCATTTGTATAGGTGAAATGGCTAGAAAAAGCCCAGCTAGAATTTTTACTGCAGAGTCCAAATTTTAATCACAGGAGGCCTGTCTTTATTTAGGTAGATTAGATTTATTGGAAATAATATGAAAGGAAAAGATAAATAGATTTAGAGGTAAAGGAGAGAGCAGCAGCTTTTTTAACTAGATATTTTGTGTTTTGTGTTCATCTATTACTCTGAGAAGTGGGTCTAACAAATATATAAATGTCTCAGAACTGTTTTATATTTCTTCACTTTTCTTTTTTTTAAATCTAATTGGTATTATTTGATTAAAACATTACCCTTTTACATTTTATGTTGCATATATTATCTTGCATGATTTACAGAACAACTTTGTCAGAAAACAGAACAGTTAATTTTTTTTTAAGACAAGTTTTAAAAAAAACTCAGGGTCACACAGTTAGGTTGACATAGGTGACTTAAACGTAGATCTTCAAATTCCTGAATCAATATTCTTTCCATTATGTATCCTGACTCTTCCTTGAATTTCGCCCCATTCAGCTAATCAGTGTTTCAAAAGTCCATCTTATAATTTCTAAATTGAGTAGTTATTGTTCCCATTCTCCATGTTTTGTCAGTATTCATTACCATTGATTATTTCCTTATAAAATACCTATTCCATATAAATTTTTCTTCCTTATCTTGTCAACTTTGAAATTTTAGGCAACAAATCATAGAGACAGGTCAGAATATCACCTTTTTATTCCTATGCACAAGACTGTCACATTCTGTACAAAGTAATGTTACTCCCTGGAGTCCTGCAGTGCAGAGTTGAAAGACTGTATGGGTTAGTCCTTCCTGGAAATAAGCAGGTTTATATTAAGAGTTCATGTCCTCCAGTTTGCTGGTGGTAGCTTTTTTCCTTTCTTACCTGTTCTTAAATAATTTTAGACTTAAAAGTTTTAAAAAATAAACAACTTGAAAATCTCTGTATATTTTTCCTGTAGATTCACCAAATGATAATATTTTGCCATAAAACATTTGCTTTATTGTGACACAGACACACACACTCATATATTACATTGTATATAATTTTACATGCACACTATAGGTAATATGTGTACATATGCATATATGTATACATATATATGTAGGTACATATATGTGTATGAGAGTATCTTAATATGTTGTCTGATGTTTCTTCATGATTAGATCCAGATTAATGCTGACAGAAATACTGCAGCAATGATTGTATGTTTTTCTTGGGGCATTCACTCTATAGACTCACTCATGTTAATCTATTTATTCAAATCAACTGATAAAATTAATTTTGATCACTTGTGTAAGGTGATGTCTGCTAGGTTCTGCACTGTTAAGTTGCTGTATATATCTCTCTTTGTAGTTAATTTGGTATATTTTTTTGGAGGGGGGAAACTCTGCCAATATGTAGATATCCTATTTCTCATAAACCCTATTTCTTTGAACCTCTCATTAATATCCATTAATGATTCTTGCTTGATACAGTAGTAGCCAAGTGGTGATAGTCTAATTCCATTATTCCATCTAAATTTATTAATTGGTATTCCATTATGTTTTTTATTCCATTTATTTTCACATTTTTAAAATATCAGTATAGATTCATAAAGTCTTATTTTATATCTGTAATTTATTATTCTTATTCATAATTTTGGTGTTGAAATCGTCTCAGATTTAGTCAGTAGTTGCCTCTTTAAGCTAACTTCTGTTCCTATGAACATATCTCTACATTTTGTTTTGAGTAATTCCGGATTTTCAGGCCATACTGATTTTCATTTCAGGCTGATTTTCCTTTACAAGTTGTTCCAAGGTCATCTTGTACTTTCTTAGCCACATTCTTGAAATCAACCTGGTTCTATTCAGTATAGAAGGGTATGTAAAATTAACAATGTTGGCATCAGATGGGTTTATTGCTGCAAGGATTTCTTTGGTTCTAGACTCAGTGGACAGAACTAGGAAATAATGTGCATGTATTTGTATGTGTACACACCCATTTACCTACACCCACACATGAATTTGTTTATCTTTTAAAAGCCATGCATCCATATTGATACTGCCAATTACAGTCTGACAACACAAGTTTCATTTTAGCTTCCTACTTGCTATGTTTGTAACACTTTTTTCTTTTGTGTGTGTGTGTCAATAAATAATCTGAGCCCCAATTTTCTGGCTTATATTGCTTATTTTTACAATGTACATTAAATATTTTAAGAATTGCTAACCTTCATCATAGCATAAATAATCTACTTATTAACTGGAATTTAACCTCTAATATATTTTGTTTTGAGTATGTGAAATGTAACATAACTTAAAATGACAAAGCTATATAAAAAGTTATACTGAGTTACTTTCATTATCCACACTTCTGCCCTGTTTTAATCACCTCATATTTTCCAGTTTCTCTTTACCCTCTGTAGATAATCAACCTTATTAGATTCTTATTTTTCTGTTTCTTTTGCTCACTTGGGAAAATCTATTTTTCTTATTGTCGTTTTGCTTTTTTCACTTAGCAGTATATCCACAGAATCACTTTATCTCAGAGCTCTTCCTCGTTTTTTCTGAATACTCAGTATTTTACAAACAATGCTGCATGTTAACTTACAAACTTACTATTGGTTGTGTATTTTCAAGGTAAATTCTGTGAAGTAGGATTCTTGAATCAAAGGAAAATGGATGTATAATTTACTTATATATTGCCAAATTCCAAAAAAGGTTGTAGAGATTTCATTCATATCAACGCATAAAAGTAATTATTTTCTCACTATTCTTGCCAACAGGATGTAGTTTCATGCTTTTTATTTTTTGCCAACCTCATAGATAAGAAATGACACATTTGTATGGTTTTAATTTACATTTTTCTAATATTGAATGATACAGATCTTTCAGATATTTTCATTAAGATTGTCAGTTGTCTTTTCACTTTATTTTGTAGTGTTTTTTGACATATATATTTAAAAATTTATGTAGTTAATCTTTTTATTTATTTATTTATTGCATCTGAATTTTGAGTCTTAGATATAGAAAGTCTTTTATTACACTAAGGATATAAGTGAATTCAGGTGGAATTATATGAATATTTGAATGATTCTGAACCCTACAACTTACATTATTCTTTGAGAGATTAAGGTGGGAAATAGGGGCATTATTTAAAACCTCTGCTTCAAAAGTAGCATCAGAGAAGCTGAGAATATAAGGAAAAAATGGCAGCTGAGAAAATGAACAGAGCTTTCGGTAGTTTCATGGCTCTTTGGGGACCAAAATTGGAATTCAGGGCCCTTCTAAAGCCCATCCTAGAGGAGAAATATTGGTAAATACTTGTGACTTTGATTTCAAGAAACACAAGCTGGAATCAAGATTGCTGGGAGAAATATCAATAATCTGAGATATGCAGATGACACCACCCTTATGGCAGAAAGTGAAGAGGAGCTAAAAAGCCTCTTGATGAAAGTGAAAGTGGAGAGTGAAAAAGGTGGCTTAAAGCGTAACATTCAGAATACGAAGATCATGGCATCCAGTCCCATCACTTCATGCGAAATAGATACGGAAACAGTGGAAACAGTGTCAGACTTTATTTTTGGGGCTCCAAAATCACTGCAGATGGTGACTGCAGCCATGAAATTAAAAGACGCTTACTCCTTGGAAGAAAAGTTATGAGCAACCTAGATAGGATATTGAAAAGCAGAGACATTACTTTGCCGACTAAGGTACGTCTAGTCAAAGCTGTGGTTTTTCCTGTGGTCATGTATGGATGTGGAGTTGGACTGTGAAGAAGGCTGAGCGCCAAAGAATTGATGCTTTTGAACTGTCGTGCTGGAGAAGACTCTTGAGAGTCCCTTGGAGTGCAAGGAGATCCAGCCAGTCTATTCTGAAGGAGATCAGCCCTGGGATTTCTTTGGAAGGAATGATGCTAAAGCTGAAGCTCCAGTACTTTGGCCACCTCATGCGAAGTGTTGACTCATTGGAAAAGACTCTGATGCTTGGAGGGATTGGGGGCAGGAGAAGAAGAGGACGACCGAGGATGAGATGGCTGGATGGCGTCAGTGACTCGAATGTGAGTCTGAGTGAACTCCAGGAGTTCGGTGATGGACAGGGAGGCCTGGCTTGCTGCGATTCATGGTGTCGCAGAGTTGGACACGACTGAGCAACTGAACTGAACTGAAGTATAATGGAGTAAAGATGAATCAGAAATACACCAAATATTTGCAAGGACTTAAACCCAGTTTTGAAGATTTCCATCTGTGATTGTTGTTGTTCAGTCACTAAGCTGTGTCCGACTTTTTGCGACCCCATGCACACTAGGCTTCCCTGTTCTTCACTATCTCTCAGTTTGCTGAAACTCATATCTGAGTCAGTGGTGCCATCCAACCATCTCATCTTCTGTTGGCCCCTTCTCTTGACCTCAATCTTTACCAGCTTCTTGGTCTTTTCCAATGCGTTAGCTGTTTGCGTCAGGTGTCCAAAGAATTTGAGCTTCAGCTTCAGCACCAGCCCTTCCAATGTGATTATACTAAGATAATCTTCCTCTACCCTAAAAGTCTTCAAGAAATAAAAATAAGCTTTCTTTGAAGGAAGATGACGTGTAGAGCCTCACATTATCTCTGAAACTTTTCATATTCTATGTGTAGCATTTAGTAAAAATAATAATTTAGCCTATAAAAAAAATAGTTACTGTCTGGATATTAAGAGGAAAAAACCAAACAGGCAATAGACACAGAATCCTAAGATTCAAAATTCAGGTTATTAGAGGTAGACTTTAAATAAATGGGGTTACAAAATCAAGGAATAGGAAATTTTAGCAGAAAACTGATATCTTTGAGAAGAATTAAATGAAAATTTTAAGACCAAATTTATAACTGAAATTAGTTGCCACTGAAGAGAGTCAGGAAATTGAAGATAGTTCAGAAGAAAATATTCAGACTGACCCATAGAGAGACAAAAGGAGGAAAATTTTAAAAATGTTTAAGGAACACATGGGACATTAAATTCTGATGTGTGTAATTTATTCCATAATGTGAGATGAGAGACAAGATCAAAATTGAATATTTGAGTTGGTGAAATGGGCTGGGGAAAAAAAGGTGATTATAATTGATGCAGTCAAATATTATAAGTTTGTTGAAATTAAGTTTGTTGAATGACTAGGCTTTTTATATATTCATAAATATTTCCCCTTTAAATTTGAAGTTTTTATTTTATATTTAGAAATTTTGGTCTCTGGCTGGAATGTTTCTTTTCTATAGCAGTATATGTAAAATCTGTCCAAAGGATGAAGAATATATTTACTTTCTTAAAAAACATGCTTAAAATCTTTATCTGACAAAAATGTAATTGTGATATTTCCAAATAAATACTGCTATTCAGTCTAATTATGTATAGATTCTTTCTGTAGCTATTAATATTTGAATATATAATTAACATCATAATACTCTTTAAAATTTTTCAGTGTAACAAACTTTATGGATTTTAGTTTTCCTTTTGAATATATTGGAAAATATATTATTTTCCACTTATTATTAATACCACTTACTAATAGTTGTTTTTCAATATGTTACAGCTAAACATTTACCATTTTGGAGTTTAAAGGATGACATCATGGCAAAATTTCGAAGAAGGACTTGCTTCATTTTGTCACTTTTTATTCTATTTATTTTCTCTCTGATGATGGGTTTAAAAATGCTGAGACCAAATAAAGCAGCTTTCGGAGATCCTTTTGGCCTTGAGCTTCTTCCAGAAATTCGGCAACAAACTCATTTGACAAAAGTTTTTGATTCCCAAAAGAGTGGCAAAATCAGCAGTGAAAAAACATCAAGAACTTAAAAACTGAGGAAATGACTGTGAAAGCTTCCGTAGCCTCTGAACCTCATCCAGAAGAACTGCCACGTCTGAATTATTACTTACATGTATTTTATTACAGTTGGTATGGAAATCCACAATTTGATGGTAAATATATACATTGGAACCATCCAGTTCTCTCACACTGGGACCCTAGGATAACCAAGAAATATCCCAAAGGGAAGCACAACCCCCCTGATGACATTGGCTCCAGGTTTTATCCTGAGTTGGGAAGTTATAGCTCTCGGGATCCTTCTGTAATTGAAACTCACATGAAACAAATGTACTCAGCTTCAATTGGTAAGTATTTTAGATACGTATGTGAATATGTAAGTAAATTTTTGTAGAACATTAATTACTATTTGACCTTTCCTGCTGGCTCAGTGGCAAACATTTCGCTTGCAATGCAGGAGACAGGGATTCGATCCCTGGATTGGAAAGATCCCCTGGAGAAGGAAATGGCAACCCATGCCAGTATTCTTGCTAGGAAAATCCCATGGACAGAGGAGCCTGGCGGACTACAGTCCATGGGGTCAGAAATTATTAATTAATCTTGCATTATAAGTTTATAATTTTAAACCTACAAAGTCTAGATTAAACTGTTGTTATAACATGTTAACACTTAACATTTCTGGGTGTATTATTTTTATTGATTTCTAATTTAATACTCTGTGAATTTTATAAAATGCTGATTGACATAAGATACAGTGAATTCTCTCACTTTATGTTATACATCTGTTTAAATATTACCCCAGTAAGGAGTAAAATATTCTATATTCCCCAAATTTTTGTCTGCTGTTTAGCTCTCCCTACATTCAAGGAAACTAAGTATCATATAGAGTAGTTGTTGTAAATGTTTTACTATTAAATAAAAATAGAATCATTAAATATTTGTGTGTATATATGTGTGTAGGGGGGAATCTTTTACTGAGCACGCTGTTCTGAAATTTGTCATTATTGCCAGTCTCATTCCATTGTATAAGCGTGATTGTTTCTGCATTCATCTTGGTGCACATTTGTACTGTTTCACATTTTAGGCATGTAGGCAATGGCACCCCACTCCAGTACCCTTGCCTGGAAAATCTCATGGACGGAGGAGCCTCGTAGGCTATACAGTCCATGAGGTCGCTAAGAGTCAGACACGACTGAGCGACTTCACTTTCACTTTTCACTTTCATGCATCGGAGAAGGAAATGGCAACCTACTCCAGAGTTCTTGCCTGGAGAATCCCAGGGACAGAGGAGCCTGATGGCTTCCGTCTATGGGGTCACACAGAGTCGGACACGACTGACGTGACTTAGCAGCAGCAGCAGCAGCATATAATTTGGTCTTTTCTTTAAAAAAAAAAAAAAAAACTAATTTGACAATCTCTTCTTTTTTAACACCTGTTCATTTCATTTATTTTAATATTGATATAGTTGATTTTACATGTTTCATTTTGCTATTTATTTTCCATTTATCGCATCTGTTCTAGTCCTTTTCCCCAATTTTTTCTGCCTCTACTTGTATTGAAAATGTTGAGTCCATTTTATATTCTTTTCTAACTTATTAGATATATTCCTTAATTTTATGATTGGTCTGACATTTACAATATGCACCTTTATCTGATGGGAAGTCACAAAGTATTCCTACTATTTTCCCCTCTTCGCTTCAACTTTTTCTTCCCTCTAATTTCTGTCACTTCAGTTACATGTATTTACATAGAATCATGTCCCACAGATAAATAATATAGAAAAATATGTAATTGCGTGTATGAAAATTCAACTCATTAATATACCCTTTATAAAACTCCGCCTGTTTTGATTCCGTCTTCTTAGTGTCTCTACCACTAGGGCCTAAAGGAGAAATTGAGTGCTCTTAAATTTTTCTGATTCTTCAAAAGGTGCCAACTCACTGTTAAGCTGCTATGGGTAGAGAGACATACAAGATTTTTTTCATGGACAAAATAATACAGAGAACTGTGAATCTATTGTATATCAACTTTGTGCAAGATGACTTGTTTTTCTTTTTTTATTGAGTATAGTTGTTTTGTAGTGTTTCTGTTGTACAGCAAAGTGAATCAGCCTTAGCTATACATATATTCCCCCATTTTTGGATTTCCTTCCCATGTAGGTCACCACAGAGCATTGAATAGAGTTCCCTGTGCTAAGGTAGGTCTCATCAGTTATCTGTTTTACACATAGTGTGTATAAATGTCAATCCCAGTCTTCCAATCAATTTCACTCCCTCTTCACCTCTGGTATCCATACATTTGTTCTCTACGTCTGTGTCTCTATTTCTATTTGCAAATAGTTCATCTATACCATTTTTCTAGATTGCACATATATACCTTAGTATACAATATTAGTTTTTCTGACTTACTTTGCTCTCTACAACAGTCTTTAGGTCCATGCATGTCTCTACTAATGGCACAATTTTCTTCCTTTTTATGGCTGAGTAATATTCCATTGTGTTTATGTACCACTTCTTTATCCATTCCTCTGTTGCTGAAAATTTGGGTTGCTTCCATCTTCTGGTTATTGTAAATAGCACTGCAGTGAACACTGGATGCATGTATCTTTTTGAATTATCATTTTCTCTAGGTGTATGCCCAGGAGTTGGATTACTGAGTCATTTAGTATTTCTAGTTTTAGGTTTTTTAAGGACCCTCCATACCGTTCTTCATAGTGACTGTGTCAGTTTACATTGATACAGTATAAAAGGATTCTCTTTCCTCTATATCTTCAATAACACTTGTTATCTCTTGTTTTTTTGATGGTAGCTGTTGATACAGGTACAAAAGGGTATCTCACTGTGGTTTTGACTTGTAAATATATTCCAAGTGATTAGTAATTTTTTCATTTGCCCATTGGCCTGGTTTTTGTTACTGCTGCTGCTAAGTTGCTTCAGTCGTGTCAGACTCTATGCGACCCCATAGATGGCAGCCCACCAGGCTCCGCTGTCCCTCGGATTCTCCAGGCAAGAACATTGGAGTGGGTTGCCATTTCCTTCTCCAGTGCATGAAAGTGAAGAGTGAAAGTGAAGTCGCTTAGTTTGTCCAACTCTTTGCGATCCCATGGACTGCAGCCTACCAGGCTCATCCATCCATGGGATTTCCAGGCAAGAGTCCTTTTGTTACTGAGTTATATGAATTTTTGTAAATGATGGATATTAACCCCTTATTCATTATATGATATGCAAAATAATTTCTCCTATTCAGTATATATCTTTTAATTGTGTTATTGTTGCTTTTGCTCTGTAGAAGCTTTTAAGATTGACATAGTCCTACTTTAAGATATTTTCTTTTGTTATTTGTGCTTTTGGTGTCATATGCAAAATATCAGTGCCAAGACCAGTGTCAAAGATCTTCTTTCCTGTGTTTACTTTAGGGAGTTTTATATCAGGTCTGTCTTATATTTTAAGTTTTTGATATCTTTCAAGGTGCTTTTTGTGAGTAGTATAGGATAGACCCAACTTTCTTTTCTGTGTATAGCTATCCAATTTTCCCAGCACCATAGGATGTTCTTGGTCCTCTGGTCACGTATTAACTCCTAGAGGTGTAAAGCCAGATTGTTTCTTTGTAAGTTTTTCCATTTCTTAACATCTTTATTTTATGACTACAAATATCCCTTCCAAATGGCTTTTGGAGCATCCCATAAGAAAGTGAAAGAGGAGAGTGAAAAAGTTGGTTTAAAACTCAACATTCAGAAAACTGAGATCATGGCATCTGGTCCCATCACTTCATGGAAAATTGATAGTGAAACAGTGGAAACAGTGAGAGACTTTATTTTTGGGGGCTCCAAAATCACTGCAGATGGTGACTGCAGCCATGAAATTAAAAGAGGCTTGCTTCTTGGAAGAAAAGTTATGACCAACCTAGACAGTATATTAAAAAGCAGAGATATTATTTTGCCAGCAAAGGTCCATCTAATCAAAGCTATGGTTTTTCCAGTAGTCATGTATGGATGTGAAAGTTGGACTGTAAAGAAAGCTGAGCACTAAAAGAATTGATGCTTTTGAACTGTGCTGTTGGAGAAGACCCTTGGACTGCAAGGAGATCCAACTAGTCAATCCTAAGGAAATTAGTCCTGAATATTCATTGGAAGGACTGATGCTGAAGCTGAAACTCCAATACTTTGGCCACCTGATGCAAAGAACTGACTCATTGGGAAAGACCCTGATGCTTGGAAAGATTGAAGGCATGAGGAGAAGGGGACAACAGAGGATGAGATGGTTCGATGGCATCGCCGACACGATGGACATGAGTTTGAAGTGGCTTCGGGGGTTGGTGATGAACAGGGAGGCCTGGTGTGCTGCAGTCCGTGGGATCACAAAGAGTCAGACATAACTGAGCAACTGAACTGATAGGTTTCGTAGAAAGTGGTTTTATTTTCATTTGTTTTAAGGTAATCTTTGGTTCCTATTTTGATTTCTTTTCACCTATTGGCTGTTCAGGAGTTTCTTGTTTATTTTTCACATATCTGTAGATTTTCCAGCTCTTGATTGTTAGAAGTATAGCCGCCATGGCTTCCTTTTGATTCCCACCTGAATGGAATGCCTTTTCATCCTTTCACTTTGAGTTTATGGGGATCCTTAAAACTTTCTTGTTGGAACCATAGAGTTGGCTCTTGTTTTTCATCCTTCCAGGCCCTAATGTGCCTTTTGCTTGCTGAATTCAATCCACTTTTGTTTAGAGTAGTTATTAATACTTAAGGACTTACTCAGTTCAGTCACTCAGTTGTGTCCAACTCTTTGCGACCCCATGGACTGCAGCATGTCAGGCTTCCCTGTCCATCACAAAATCCTGGAGCATTCTCAAACTCATGTCCATCAAGTCAGTGATGCCATCCTACCATCTCATCCTCTGTCGTCCCTTCCTCTTCCTGCCTTCAGTCTTTCCCAGCATCAAGGTCTTTCCAATGAATCAGTTATTCGCCTCAAGTGGCCAAAGTATTGGAGCTTCAGCTTTAGCATTAGTCCTTCCGGTGAGTATCAGGACTGATTTCCTTTAGGATTGAATAGTTTGATCACCTTGCAGTCCAAGAAACTCTCAAAGAGTCTTCTCTGACAGCACAGTTTCTTCAGCACTCAGCTTTCTTATCGTCCAACTCTCAACATCCATACATGACTACTGGAAAAACAGCTTTGACTTGATGGACCTTTGTCAGTGAAGTAATGTCTCTGCTTTTCAATATGCTGTCTAGATTGGTCATAGCTTTCTTCCAAGGAGCAAGTGTCTTAATTTCATGGCTGCTGTCACCATCTGCAGTGAATTTGGAGCCCACGATATAAAGTCTGTCACTGTTTCCATTGTTTCCTCCTCTATTTGCTGTTAAGTAATGGGACCTGATGCCATGATCTTAGTTTTTTGAATGTTGAGTTTTAAGCCAGCTTTTTCACTCTCCTCTTTCATTTTCATTAAGGGGCTCTTTAGTTTCTTTTCACTTTCTGCCATATGGGTGGTGTCATCTGTGTATCTGAGATTATTGATATTTCCCCTGGCAATCATGATTTCAGCTTGTGCTTCATCCAGCCCGGCATTTTGCCTGATGTACTCTGCATATAAGTTAAATAAGCAGGGTGGCAATATACAGCCTTGATGTACTCCATTCCCGATTTTGAACCAGTCTGTTGTTCCATGTCCAGTTCTAACTGTTGCTTCCTGACCTGCATACAGGTAGCTAAGGAGGCAGCTAAGGTGGTCTGGTACTCCCATCTCTTTCAGAATTTTCAGTTTGTTGTGATCCACACAGTCAAAGGCTTTGATGTAGTCAGTAAAGCAGAAGTAGGTGTTTTTCAGGAACTCTCTTGCTTTTTCAGTGATCTAGTGGATGTTGATAATTTGATCTCTGGTTCCTCTTTCTTTTCTAAATACAGTTTGAACATCTGGAAGTTCTCAGTTCACATACTGTTGAAGCCTAGCTTGGAGAATTTTAAGCATTACTTTGCTAGGGTGTGAGATGGGTACAGTTGTGTGGTAGTTTGAACATTGTTTGGCATTGCCTTTCTTTGAAATTAGAATGAAAAATGACCTTTCCCAGTCCTTTGGCCACTGCTGAGTTTTCCAAATTTTCTGGCATATTGAGTGCAGCATTTTCACAGCATCATCTTTTAGGATTTGAATAGCTCAACTAGCTTTGTTCGTCATTTTTCTTATGGCCCACTTGACTTTGCATTCCAGGATGTCTGCCTCTAGGTGAGTGATCACACCAGTCGTGGTTATCTGGGTCATTAAGATGTTTTTTTGTATAGTTCTTGTGTTTATTGTTGCCACCTCTTAATTTCTTCTGCTTCTGTTAGGTCCGTTCTATTTCTGTCATTTATTGTGCCCATCTTTGCATGAAACGTTCCCTTAGTATCTCTAATTTTCTTGAAGATACTTCCTGTCTTTCCCATTCTGTTGTCCTCTATTTCTTTGCATTGATCACTGAGGAAGGCTTTCTTATCTCTCCTGCTATTCTTTGGAACTCTGCATTCAAATGGATATATCTTTCCTTTTCTCCTTTGCCTTTAGCTTCTCTTATTAATGACATTAAATTAAAAGCATTTATTAATGCTACCTTATTGTGTGTTGGTTTTATATTTCCATTATTGTCTTTTCTGCCTGCATTTGTAAAGGTTATTTTCCATGATGGTATGCTGTTTCTCCTCCCTTTTTGTCTTTTATTGATCTGCTCTTGATTTTTGTTTTATTTTTGCCAAAGAGTTATAACATCTTACAGATAAAACAGTCCAGTTTAGGCTAATAGCAATTTCTTTTAACTTGTAAAGTTTTTCGTTAGTGTGCAGAGGATGAGATGGTTAGATAGTATTACCAACTCAATGGACATGAATTTGAGCAAACTCCAGGAGATGGTGGAAAACAGAGGAACCTCATGTACTGCATTCCATGGGGTCACAGAGAGGCAGACACAGCTTAGGGACTGAACAACAATAATGTTTCTACCATTTTGCTCCTCCCTTTATGTTATTGATGTCACAGTTTACCTCTTTTTGTTGCATATTTATGAATAACTTATAGTAGCTATACTTTTCCTCCTCTTTCATTTAGACTTTGTACTCTTGTTGAATGGTTAACACACCATCCTGCTACATAGTCACAGTTTTCTAAATCTAACTGTATGTTTCTGTTCTTTCCCAGTAATTGTGTAATTTTGTGTGCTTTCATGTGACTGATTAGCTTGTTTTCATTTTAGCTTGAACTCCTTTTAGCATTAAGTACAAGGCTGATGGAGTGGTGGTGAACTCTCTTAGATGTTGTTTGTCTGAAAGTCTTTACTTCTTTGTATCTGAAGGATAACTTTGCTAGATAACCATTCTTGGTTGGGAACTTTTATCTTTCACCTCTTCAAATATGTCATTCCACTGTCCCTCTGGCCTGAAGAGTTTCTGCAGAGAAATTAGTCATTCAATCGTGTTCGACTCTTTGCGACCCCATGGACTGTAGCCCACCAGGCTCCTCTGTCCAAGGAGTTCTCCGGAAGCAGGTAGCCATTCCCTTCTCCAGAAGAATCTTTCTGACCCACAGATCACCCAAGTCTCCCGCATTGCAGGCAGATATTCTTTACCATCTAAGCCACCAGGGAAACACAACTTGGCTAGATAAACCATTCTTTGTTGGGCATTTTTACCTTTGAACTCTTCAAACATGTCTTTCCACTGTCCCCTGGCCTAAAGGATGTCTGCAGAGAAATCCTAATGGTAGTCCATTGTAGCTTCCCTTCCTTTCTTTTTTTTCCCCCCTGCCTGCCTTTAAAGTCTTAGAGGGTGTCTTTTTGCTTTGAGATAGTAGGATGATCTATTAGCTTTGTAAACTTATATGTCCAAGTCTTTCCTCAGATTTTGAAAATTTCACTTGTCATTTCTTTAACTCCCTGCGCTCCCCCTTCTCTGTCTGGAATCCTGATTATCCTGATATTTGTCTTTTTGATGGATTTCCATTGATCACGTAGAGTTTCTTTGTTCTCTTTTAGTTTAAATTCCCTCTTTTCTTCTATCATTTTAAAATTCCTACCCTCTAAGTTACATTTTTTTTCTTCCATATGAGCAACCTTGTTGCACTGCATACTTCAGGTCATTCATTGAATTTTGTTTGGTTCTTTTTAACAATTTTAATAATTTCCTTCTCTTCAATAAAGAATCATTAGTTCATCTTTTTATTCTTGATTCATTGATATGTCTTTCTAAGTTTTCTTGTAATTTGTTGAGTTCCTTTAGAACAGCTAATTTGAATTCTTTATTAGATTGTATATTTGGCATGTTCTAGCTTGCTTGCTAGAAAATATCAATGCTATTTTCTTTCTGTGATGCTGTATTTCTTTGATTTTTTTTTTTTTGTAGATATATGTTGATGCTGTCACATTTCAAGCAGTTGATACCTCCTTAACTCTGCCTGTGCCTTTTGCATATGCCATTGTATCTTTATAATGTTGATATTTGAGTTTTTTTCCCCTATAAAGCTGTATCTGCTCCAGTATACTTCTTACCCTTTGGGGAAAATTTTTAAGCATAAATGCCTACTCAGCTTTTGACATTTTTCCAGGCTGGCTTTTGGAAACCTCTTGTTATCCAGAAAGTGGCCACTATAGATCAAGGTTTTGTAGTTTCTCACTCATGTGTTGATTGTGGTGGTTTGTTTTCTTAGTGGACTTCCTGTTTGCCAGAATACATTTCTGGAGGCTTACATAGGAGCAAGCACACAAGGAGCCCATGGCAAAGTGAGAGGAGGTGTGGGCTGTAACATTGAAGTGCACTGAGGGGGGAGGTGTGGGCTGTAGAACTGAGGTGCATTGAGGGGGGAAGTGTGGGCTGTAGCCTTGAGGTGCATTGAAGAGGGAGATGTGGGCTGTAGCCTTGAGGTGCATTGAGGAGGGAGGTGTGGGCTGTAGGGCTGAGGTGCATTGAGGAGGGAGGTGTGGGCTGTAGTATTGAGGTACATTGAGTGGGGAGGTGTGGGTTGTAGCATTGAGGTGCATTGAGTGGGGAGCTGTGGGCTGTAGCATTGAGGTGCATTCAGAGGGGAGACGTGGGCTGTAGCATTGAGGTGCATTGAGGGCGCTGATAGGCCCGGTGAGCCACATCAGTGGGTGGTTTCCAGTAGGCTCATGGGTGGACTTTCTGCTCAGTGGTGTCCCTTTCCTCCTCTTTGCCATCATCTCCCCTTTCCTGAGTTGTGAAGCTCCCACTTCGTACTCCAGGTGAAGAGAAATGGATTTCTCCAGCCATATCCTGCCCAGCTGCTTTCTCTATCCCGTAAGGGAGGAGTTGCCTCCATTGGATAAATCAGCCTTGTTCAGTGTTTGCAGCACCAGGAAGTTTTTCATACTTCATACTCTCTGACCAAATTCAGATCCATTGGTGAAAGCTGGACTTATGCAAGTTTTCTTTCATGCCTAAGTGCCTGCCAGGGACAGCATTCTGTCAGTTTTTGCCTGATAGCAGCCAGTGGAGGTCTAGGCAGATTTACTGGCCTAGTAAAGAATCCACCTGCGGTGCAGGAGATTTGGGTTCAGTCCCTGGGTTGGGAGGGTTAAGTGCCTGGGTTGGGAAGATGCCCTGAAGGAGGAAATAGCAACCCACTCCAGTATTCATGCCTGGAAAATCCCATGAACAGAGGAGTCTGGTGGGCTTTCAGTCCATGGAGTTGCAAAGAGTTGGGCATGGCTGTATGACTGAGCACACACTGGTTTGGTAGCCCCGTTTGTCTGTTTCTTACTTGCCATATTATTGGAAGAGATTCCTCACAGGTCCTTTGGAGTAAGGTACTGCAGTAAGGTATTAGATCCCAAAATAACCACAAAAGTAATATAAGGATGTCTCATTCGCTGACCATCTTATGGCACCATGTCACTGATGTCAATTCCTATGATACTTATCATTATTAGATGAAGAATAACTGGACTTGTTATAAAAATTGTGAACACAGAACACTATTTTGGTCCATGGACTTTTCCTGCTGACACTGGCATTTTTTGAATTGAAGAAGATAGTCAGTGAAGGCTATTTAAATTGCTATATGAATGTGCTTTGACTTGTTTAAAATTCATATTTTTCCTTTGATATAAATGTCCTTCTTTTTCCTTTTATTGAAATTGCTGTGTGAAATAATTATACTTTTGTATCACCCAGTACAAGCTGGTTAATTATTTGTTTTACAATTAAAGTGTTATATGTTTTAAATATTAGTGGTCTAACCTTTTATTTTCCCCGTAAAAGAATGATGAAATTAGAATGAAGTATTAATGCAATATTTAAACTCTAACCATTATAATAATGTATCAGATAGAAGTAGCCAGTGATAGATATATATCCTTTTCAATTCTTTAAAGTACCATAGGCAAGTACTTTCCATTTTTTAAATTTTCTATAAAATGCTCAAAAAAACATAGTGGCGTATTCAGAATAATAGCCCCCAAGATGTACACATTCTAGTCTCTGGAATCTTTGAATATGTTGTCTTATAAGTCAAAAGGAATTAAGATTGCAGATGTATAATTAGGGTTGCTAATCAGTTGACCTTGAAATAGGACTAATATAATCACTGGAGTCCCTAAAAGTAGAAGAGGAAATAGAGAGATAAGTGATCTAAATAAGAGATAAGTGATCTAAGTTGGAGATAAGTGATCTGAAAAGGACTTAGTTTGTGGGGCCTGCCTTTGAAAATGAGGTTAGAAAAGTCAACAGCCAAACAATGTGGTGTCTCCTGTAAGCTAACAACAGCAAGGAAACAGCTCTTTCTTGAAACCTCTAGAAAGGAATGTAGTTCAGTGAGCCCTCTTGATGTTAGCCTAGTAGACCCGTGTCAAATTCTGACCTATAAAACTGTAAGGTTATAAATTTTCATTGTTTTAAGCCATTAAATTTGTGTTAATTCATTATGGCAGTAATAGAAAACTAATATACTTCTGCAAAACATAATTTACTCTATATCTTTAAAATGACCTTCCCTTTCCTTCGGTTTAGCACTATTTATTTATTAAGTTTCTACCATGTCCCAGCCTTGTGCTAGATTCAAGATGAGTAAGTCACATCTCCTGTGTTTCCTTTTGTTTTCTTTATCAGTACTTGAAAAGCGCTAGATGGAAACAAAGCTGAAAATTAACACTTTGTATTTCTGAAACTCCTGTCTTTAAAATTTGTACATAAAAGTAGAAGAAACAGAACTTATAGTATAGTAAGACAGTTCAGTTCATATCCAACTCTTTGTGACCCCATGGACTGCAGCAGGCCTGCTTCACTGTCCATCACCAACTCCCACAGCATGCTCAAACTCATGTCCATCAAGTCAGTGATGCCATCCAACCATTTCATCTCTTGTCATCCCTGTCTCCTCTTGCCTTCAATCTTTCCCGGCATCAGGATCTTTTCCAATGAGTCAGTTCATTGCATCAGGTGACCAAAATATTGGAGTTTCAGCTTCAGCATCAGTCCTTCCAATGAATATACAGGGCTGATCTCCTTTAGATTGACTGGTTTTATCTCCTTGCAATCCAAGAGACTCTCAAGAGTCTTCTCCAATACCACAGTTCAAAAGCATCAATTCTTCCATGCTCAGCTTTCTCTATAGTTCAACTTTCACATCCATACATGACTACTGGAAAACCATAGCTTTGGCCATATGGACCTTTGTCGGCAAAGTAATGTCTCTGCTTTTTAATATGTTGTCTAGGTTGGTCATAGTTTCTTAAGCTTCTTTTAATTTCATGACTACAGTCACCATCTGCAATGATTTTGGAGCCCAAGAAAATAAAGTCTCACTGTTTGCATTGTTTCCCATCTATTTGCCATGAAGTGATGGGACCAGATGCTATGATCTTCTTTTTCTGAATGTTGAGTTTTGAGCCACTTTTTCACTCTCTTCTTTCACTTTCATCAAAAGGCTCTTTAGTTCTTAGCTTTCTGCCATAAGGGTAGTGTCATCTGCTTATCTGAGGTTACTGATATTTCTCCTGGCAATCTTTTTTTTTTTTTTAAATTAATTCTCCTAGTAATCTTGATTCTAGGTTGTGCTTCATCAGCCCAGCATTTTGCATGATGTAGTCTGCATATAAGTTAAATAAGCAGGGTGACAATATACAACCTTGATGTACTCCTTTCCTGATTTGTAACCAGTTTGTTGTTCCATGTCCAGTTCTAGTTGTTGCTTCATGACCTTCATACAGATAGCTCAGGAGACAGGTTGGGTGGTCTGGTATTCCTATCTCTTTAAGAATTTTCCACAGTTTGTTGTGATCCACACGGTCAAAGGCTTTGAGTAGTCGATAAAGCAGAAGTGGATGTTTTTCTGGAACTCTTTTGCTTTTTCAATGATCCAGTGGATTTTGGCAATTCGATCTCTGGTTCCTCTGTCTTTTCGAAATATAGCTTGAACATCTGGAAGTTCACGGTTCACAAATTGTTGAAGCCTGCTTGGAGAATTTTGAGCATTGCTTTGCTAGCCTGTGAGATGAGTGCAATTGTGCAGTAGCTTGAACATTGTTTGGTATTGCCTTTCTTTGGGATTCGAATGAAAACTGACCTTTTCTAGTCCTGTGGCCACTGCTGAGTTTTCCAAATTTGCTGGCATATTGAGTGCAGCACTTTCACAGCATCATCTTTCAGGATTTGAAATAACTCAACTTAAATTCCATTGCCTCTACCAGCTTTGATCGTAGTGATACTTCCTAAGGCCCACTTGATTTTGCATTCCAGGATGTCTGGCTCTAGGTAAGTTATCACACCATCATGGTTATCTGGGTCATGAAGATACTTTTTGTATAGTTCTATTGTATATTCTTGCCACCTCTTATTATCTTTTGCTTCTGTTAGGTCCCTACCATTTCTGTCCTTTATTGTACCCATCTTTGCGTGAAATGTTCCCTTGGTTATCTCTGATTCTTGAAATGATCTAGTCTTTCCCATTCTATTGTTTTTCTCTATTTCTTTGCACTGATAACCAAGGAATGCTTTCTTATCTCTCCTTGCTATTCTTTGAAACTCTGCATTCAAATGGGTATATTTTTTCTTTGTTCTTTTGACTTTTGCTTCTCTTCTTTTCATAGCTATTTGTAAGGCCTCCTCAGACAACCATTTTACCTTTCTTTTTGTTGGAGATGGTCTTGATCACTGCCTCCTGTACAATGTCACAAACCTCTGTCCATAGTCCTTCAGGCACTCTATCAGCTCTAATCCCTTGAATCTATTAGTCATTTGTACTGTATAGTAGTAAGGGATTTGATTTAGGTGATACCTGAATGGTCTAGTGGTTTTCCCTACTTTCTTCAATTTAAGTCTGAATTGGCAATAAGCAGTTCATGATCTGAGCCACAGGCAGCTTATGGTCTTGTTTTTTCTTACTGTACAGAGCTTCTCCCTCTTCGGCTGCAAATAATATAATCAATCTGATTTTGATATTGACCATCTGGTGATGTTCATGTGTAGAGTTGTCTCTTGTGTTGTTGGAAGAGGGTGTTTTTTATGACCAGTGCATTCTCTTGGAAAAACTCTATTAGCCTTTGCCTTGCTTCATTTTCTATTCCAAGGCCAAATTTGCCTTTTACTCCAGGTATCTGTTGACTTCCTACTTTTGCGTTCCAGTCTCCTATAATGAAAAGGACATCTTTTTTGGGTGTTAGTTCTAGAAACTCTTATAGGTCTTCATAGAACCGTTCAGAAGGTCTTGTAGGTCTGCACTGAATCGTTCAACCTCAGCCTCTTCAGCATTAGTGGTTGGTGCATAGACTAAATTACTGTGATATTGAACGGTTTGCCTTGGAAATGAACAGATATCATTGTATTGTTTTTTTGAGATTGCAACTGAGTAATGCATTTAGGGCTCTTGTTGTCTATGAGGGCTACTCCACCTCTTCTAAGAAATTTTTGCCCACATTAGTAGATATAATGGTTATCTGAATTAAATTCACCAATTCCAGTCCATTTTAGTTCACTGATTCCTAAAATGTTGATACTCATTCTCGTCCTCTCCTGTTTGACCACTTCCAGTTTACCTTGATTCATGGACCTAACATTCCAGGTTCCTATGTTAAATGTTCTTTACTGCATTGGACTTTACTTCCATCACCAGTCACAGGCATTGTTTCGCTTTGGCTCCACCTCTTCATTCTTTCTGGAGTTATTTCTCCATTCTTCTCAAGTAGCATATTGGGCACCTAGTGACCTGGAGAGTTCATCTTTCAGTATCTTATCTTTTGACATTTCATACTGTTCATGGGGTTCGCAAGGCAAGAATACTGAAGTGTTTTGCAATTCCCTTGTCCAATGGACCACGATTTGTCAGAACTCTCCACCATGACCTGTTTTCTTGTGTGGCCCTACATGGAACGGCTCATAGTTTCACTGAATTAGACGAGGCTGTGGGCCTTGTGAGCAGTTTGATTAGTTTTCTGTGATTGTGGTTTTCCTTCTGTCTGCCCACTGAAGGATAAGGAGAAGAGGCTTATGGAAGCTTTGTGAAAAGACTGACTGTGGGGAAACTGGGTCTTGTTCTCATGGGTGGGGACAAATTCAGTAAATCTGTAATACAATTTTCTGTCGGCTGTGTTCCCTCGCTGTTGTTGACCTGAGACCAAACTGTGGTGGAGGCAGTGATGACGGTGCCCTCCTTCCCAGGTCTTGTGCGCGCGCTGCTGCACTCAGTGTCCCCAGCCCTGAAGCAGGCCACTGCCAGCCCACACCTCCACTGGCGCCTCCTGGACACCATAGGCAGGGCTGAGTTAGTCTCTTATGGGGTCACTGCTCCTTCCTCCTGGGTTCTGGTGTGCACAAAGTTTTGTTTGAGCCCTCCAAGCATCTCTGGCAGGTATGGGGTTTGATTCTAAATGCAATTTTGCCCCTCCTACCATCTTGCTGGGGCCTCTCCTTTAATAAGACAAATTAGATTTTTGAAGTTTAAATGAATTCATTCCGTTCAGTTCAGTTCAGTCGCTCAGTTGTGTCCGACTCTTTGTGACCCCATGAATCACAGCATGCCAGGCCTCCCTGTCCATCACCAACTCCCGGAGTTCACTCAAACCCATGTCCATCGAGTTGGTGATGCCATCCAGCCATCTCTTCCTGTGTCGTCCCCTTCTCCTGCCTGCAATCCCTCCCAGCATCAGGGTCTTTTCCGATGAGTCAACTCTTCGCATGAGGTGGCCAAAGTACTGGAGTTTCAGCTTTAGCATCATTCCTTCCAATGAACACCCAGGGTTGATCTCCTTTAGAATGGACTGGTTGGATCTCCTTGCAGTCCAAGGGACTTTGAAGAGTCTTCTCCAACACCACAGTTCAAAAGCATCAATTCTTCGGTGCTTAGATTTCTTCACAGTCCAACTCTCACATCATACATGACCACTGGAAAAACCATAGCCTTGACTAGACGGACCTAACATAACGTCATAAAATTTCCTTTTAGAATACCTATGTTTGTATTAAGTTTAAAATTCATATTTAAATGTAGATTGATGATAGTTTCATATTGCTATAGATATCTGAGTTTAATTATGTCGATAACTTTCTCTTGGGAGTGTGCCAGGATTTTGTTTTTTCAATTGCCTTGCCATTTTTTTCTTGAAAGCATATTATCTTTTGTAGGTTGAGTTCTTGTTCGGTTGCGTACTCATATCTGACTCTGAGACACCAGGGACTGAAGCACACCAGGCATCTGTTTCCTTCACCATCTGCTGGCGTTTGCTCACACTCATGTCCATTGAGTGAGGGATACCCTCCTACCATCTCATCCTCTGTTGTCCCCTTCTTCCGATCTTTTCCAGCCACAGTGTCTTTTCTAATGAGTCAGCTCTTCCCATCATGTGGCCAAAGTATTGGAGCTTCAACATCAATCCTTCCAGTGAATATTCAGGGTTGATTTCCTTTAGGATTGACTGGTTTGGTTTTCTTTCAGTCCAAGGGATTCGCAAGAGTCTTCTCCAGCACCACAGTTCAGAAGCATGAAATCCAGCATTCAGCCTTCTTTATGGTCCAGTTCTCACATCCATGGCATGAGTACTGGAAAAACCAAAGCTCTGACTATAGGGACTTTTGTCACAAAGTAATGATGCTGCCTTCTAATACACTGTCTAGGTTTGTCATGGGCTTCCCTAGTGGCTCAGATGGTAAGGAATCTGCCTACCAGTGTGAGAGACCCAGGTTCAATCCCTGGGTTGGGAAGATCCCTGGAGAATGGAATGGCAACTCACTCTAGTATTCTTGCCTGAGAATCCCATGGGCAAAGGAGCCTGGCAGGCTATAGCCCATGGAGTAGCACAGAGTCAGACACCACTGAGCGACTAACACTTAGGTTTGTCATAGCTTTCCATCCAAGGAACAAACATTTTTTAATATCGTGGCTGCAGTCACCATCTGCATGATTTTGGAGCAAAAGAAAATAAAGTCTGTCACTGTTTCCATTGTTTTCCCATCTGTTTACCATGAAGCGATGTGACTATTTGCCACAATCTTAGTTTTTTGAATGTTGAGTTTTAAGCCAGCTTTTTCACTATCCTCTTTCACCATGATCAAGAGGCTCTTTAGTTCCTCTTCACTTTCTGCCATAAGGGTGGTGTCATCTGCATATCTGAGGTTATTGATATTTCTCCCTGCAATCTTTATTCCAGCTTGTGCTTTCCAGCCTGACATTTTGTATGATGTACTCTGCATATAAGTTAAATAAGCAGGGTGACTGTATACACCTTGATGAACTCCTTTCCCAATTTGGAACCATTCTGTTGTTCCATGTCTGGTTCTAACTGTTGCTTCTTAACCTGCATACAGGTTTCTCAGAGGGCAGGTAAGGTGGTCTGGTATTCCTATTTCTTTAAGAATTTTCCACAGTTTGTTGTCATCCATACAATCAAAGACTTTAGTGTAGTCAGTGAAGCAGAAGTAGATGTTTCTCTGGAACACTCTTTTTCTATGATACAATGGATGTTGGCAGTTTGATTTCTGGTTCTTCTGCCTTTTCTAAATCTAGCTTGAACATCTGGAAGATCTCGTTTAATGTACTGTTGAAGCTTGGCTTGGAGAATTTTATGCATTACTTTGCTAGCATGTCAAGTGTGTGCAGTTGTGTGATAGTTTGAAAATTCTTTGGCATTGCTCTTCTTTGGGATTGGAATGAAACCAACATTTTCCAGTCCTGTGGCCACTGCTGAGTTTCCTTATTTGCTTACATATTGAGTGTAGCCCTTTCACAGCATCATCTTTTAGAATTTGGAATAACTCAACTGGAATTCCAATCCCCCCATTATGATGTTTCCTATGGCCCACTTGACTTTGTTCTCCAGGATGTCTGGCTCTAGGTGAATGATCACACCCATCATGGTTATCTGCATCAGATGTTTTTTGTATAGTTCTTCTGTGTATTCTTGCCACCTTTTCTTAATGTCTCTGCTTCTGTTAGGTCCCTACCATTTCTGTCTTTTATTGCGCCTATCTTTGCATGAAATATTCCTTTGCTATCTCTAATTTTCTTGAAAATATCTCTAGTATTTCCCATTCTATTGTTTTCCTCTCTTTCTCTGCATTGATTACTGAGGAAGGCTTTCTTATCTCTCCTTGCTATTCTTTGAAAGTCTGCATTCTGATCTTCTATCTCTCCTTTTCTCCTTTGCCTTTAGCTTCTCTGCTCACCTATTTGTAAGGACTCCTCAAACAGCCGTTTTGCCTTTTTGCTTTTCTTTTTCTTGGGAATAGTTCTGGTCACTGCCTCCTGTACAGTGTCATGAACCACCATCTGTAGTTCTTCAGACCCGGTATCAGCTCTAATCCCTTGAATCTGTTTATCACTTCTACAGTATAATCAAAAGGGATTTGATTTAGGTTATACCTAATGGCCTAGTGGTTTTCCCTACTTTCTTCAATTTAGTCTGAATTTGGCAATAAGGAATTCATGATCTGAGCCACAGTCAGCTCCTAGTCTTGATTTTGCTGACTGTATAGAGCTTCTCCAGCTTCGACTGCAAAGCATGTAATCAGGTTTCATTATTTCCATCTGGTGATGTTCATGTATAGAATCTTCTCTTGTGTTACTGGAAGAGGGTGTTTGCTATGACCCCTGTGTTCTCATGACAATACTCTGTTAGCCTTTGCCCTGATTCATTTTGTACTCCAAGGCCAAACTTGCCTCTTCCCATGATGAAAAGAACCTCTTTTTTTGGTGTTCGCTGTGGAAGGTCTTCATAGAACCTTTCAACTTCAGCCTCTTCAGCATTAGTGGTTGGTGCATAGACTTGAATTACTCTGCTATTTAATGATTTGCCTTGGAAACAAACAGAGATCATTATGTCGTTTTTGAGATTGCACCCAGGTACTGCATTTTGGTCTCTTGTGTTGACTATTTGGGCTTTCATCTCTGGAAAATGGGCATGGCTCTCTTTATGATAAGAATGTAGTATGGAAATTTCTCTATTATTAAGAAAACTGTAGCATCTCCATTTAGGAGTTCTTTCACTTTTATCAGATGTCCAACAACTATATTTATTTGTTTATTTCAGGATTTTTTCCTAATTTATTAATTTATATGTCTATTCCTTTCATCAATACCATTCTGTTTTGATTGCTTTAGCTTCCTGAAAGCAAGTAATATTATTCCTTTTTGTTCTCTTTGAAAATTTCTTTTGGTATTTAATTTCTTTGCCTATCCATATCAGCTATTCCATATCTTTAAAATATCCTGGTGGAATTTAGAGTGGGATTGCCTTGAATGTATAGATAAATTTTGGGAAAGTTGACATTTTAAAAATAATATAATACCACTATTGAACAGTAACAAGTTGAATATTCTATTCCATAAGCATGCTGTATCTTTCCATTTATATAGGGCTTTAATTTTTTTAACTTACTGCAGGTTTTTATTATTAACCACATACAGGCCCTGTACTTATTTTTAAGTATTTTGGGGAGGTTTGTTATTATAAATAGTACTATTTCTTACATTTTTACTTTTGCCCCTCAAAAGTATATAGGAATACTGTATATCTATATCTTATGTCTTGTGATTTTAATAAACTCAGCTTATAGATTCTAGGAGCATTTTTTATGGATTTTTTTTCTTTATAGACAATCAAATGAAAATAAAGACATATTTATGTCTTCCTTTCTAATCTGCATACTTCTGTTTCTTTTTCTTTTCACACTGGTTTGGACTTCTGATGGTATGTGGATATAACTGGTAAGAGAAGAGGATATACCTGACTTGTTTTTGATCTTAGAGGAAAAGAAATCTTTCTTTTTTAAGTATTATATGAGCTGTAGGATTTTTTATAAATGTCATTTGTCAAGTCACAGAAGTTCACTTGTATTACTAGTCATGAGTGTTTTATCATGTTAATTTTTATCAAATGCTTTTTTTCCTGTATCCATTGATCTGTAAATATTTTTTTATTTTCAAATTCTTTTTATTATGGTAAAATACATATAACATAAAATTTACATTGTAAGCATATTTAAATGTGAAATTCAGTGATATTAAATATTAATGCATACATAATGTTGTAAATCATCACCCCCATCCATCTTCATAACTGAAACTTTACCCAGTAAATAATAATTCCCTATCCTCCCCACCCCACATTTGGCAGCAATCATTATACTTTCTCTGTTATTTTTGATACAGATAATTCATACAGTATTTAAATAATTCATACAGTATTTATCTGTTTGTGACTGGTTTATTTCAGTGGATTCATCCAGTGGATTCATTCATCCATATGTTGTAACATATTGCAGAATTTCATTCTTTTTAAAGATTGAATGACATTGAATTATATGTAGATACCACATTTTGCTTATATATTCATTTGTTTATGGATGGACACTTGAGTTGCTCCCACATTTTAGGTATGTGAATAATTCTACTATGAACATAAGTGTAAGGACATAAAAATCTCTTTAATAAACTGCCTTCAGTTTTTCTAGTTGTGTACTCAGAAGTGGAATTACTAGACTAGGTACTAATTCTATTTTTGTTTCAGGAACCCGCCCTACTGTGTTCCACAGCAACTCTACTTTTTTACATAGCTACCAACAATGCACAAAGATTCCAGTCTTTCCACATTCTTGCCAACAATTGTTTTCTGTTTTGTTGTTGTTTTGTTATTTGGTAAGAGCTTGCCTTCTGGGTGTGAGGTAGTATACCATTATACTTTTGATTTGTTTTTCCCTAATGATTTAATATGTTCCCTAATGATGTTGAATATCTGTACATGTGCTCATTTAGTTCAGTTCAGTTCAGTCACTCAGTCATGTCTGACTCTTTGCGACCCCATGAATCGCAGCACGCCAGGCCTCCCTGTCCATCACCAACTCCCGGAGCTCACTCAGACTCACGTCCATTGAGTCCGTGATGCCATCCAACCATCTCATCCTCGGTCGTCCCCTTCTCCTCCTGCCCCCAATCCCTCCCAGCATCAGGGTCTTTTCCAATGAGTCAACTCTTCGCCTGAGGTGGCCAAAGTACTGGAGCTTCAGTTTTAGCATCATTCCTTCCAAAGAAATCCCAGGGTTGATCTCCTTCAGAATGGACTGGTTGGATCTCCTTGCAGTCCAAGGGACTCTCAAGAGTCTTCTCCAACACCACAATTCAAAAGCATCAACTCTTCGGCGCTCAGCCTTCTTCACAGTCCAACTCTCACATCCATACATGACCACAGGAAAAACCATAGCCTTGACTAGATGGACCTTAGTTGGCAAAGTAATGTCTCTATTGGCCATTATATATTTTCTTAGGAAAATTTTTTATTTAAGTCCTTTGCTCTCTTTTTCTTTTATGTCTGGTAGTTTATTTTTGTAACTATTGAGTTTTAAGAGTTTTCTCTATACCCCAGATATTTTAATCCCTTGTCAGATATATGATTTATGTGTTTTCTCCCATTCTGTGAGTTGCATTTTTACTCATTTGATAGTATCTTTTGATGTACACGTTTTTAAAAATTTTGATAAGTCCTGTTTGTTTATATTTCTGATGCCTGTGTTTCTGCTGTCATATCCAAATTGTCATTACCAAATGTGATGTTATAAAACTTTTACACTATGTTTTCTACTAAGAGTTTTATTGTTTTAGGTCTTAAATTTAGATCTGTGGTCCATTTTGAGTTAATTTTTGTGTATGATATTAGGGTTCACCTTAATTATTTTGCATGTGAAAGTCTAGTTTTCCCAACAGCTTTTGTTAAAAAGACTGTCCTTGCCCCATTGAATGATGTTGGCATTTTTGTCAAAAAATACTTGAATGTATATGCAAAGGTATATTTCTGGTCTTTATTCTATTTCATTAGTCTATATGTTTGTGTTTATCCCAGTACCACATGAGGATGATTAATATTGCTTTGTAATAAGTTTTGAAGTCAGGAAGTATAAATCCTCTAATTTTGTTCTTTTTCATGATTATTTTGGCTTTTAGGATCACATGAAATTCCATATGAATTTCAAATGCATTTTCATATGAATTTCAAATGCATTTTTTGTTTATGCAAAACAAAGTCATTGAGATTTTGGTAGGGATCACATTGAATCTATGTATCACTTTGAATAGCTGTGGTATTTTAGCAAAATTATTTTTTTCAGTCCATGAATATGGGATGTGCTTGCATTTTTCGTATTTTAATTTCTTCTGGCAATGTTTCATAGCTTTCATTGCACAGGTCTTTTACCACCTTGGTTAAGGTACATCTGAAGTATTTTTTTTCTTTTGCCTGTTACGTTGGAATTGTTTTTGTAATTTCATTTTCAGATTGCTTGCATAGAAGTGAAACTAATTCCTGTATGTTAACTTTGTATTCTGCAATTTTGATTAATTCAGTTCAGTTCAGTCACTCAGTCATGTTCGACTCTTTGCAACCCCATGGACTGTAGCACGCCAGGCCTCCCTGTCCATCACCAACTCCCGGAGTTTACTCAAACTCATCTCCATTGAGTCAGTGATGCCATCCAACCATCTCATCCTCTGCTGTCTCCTTCTCCTCCCTCCTTCAATCTTTCCCAGCATCAAGGTCTTTTCAAATGAGTCAGTTCTTTGCATCAGAGGGCAAAAGTTTTGGAGTTTCATCTTCAGCATCAGTCCTTCCAATGAATTTTCAAGACTGATTTCCTTTTTGATGGATTGGTTGAATCTCATTGCAGTCCAAGGGACTCTCAAGAGTCTTCTGCAATGCCACAGTTTAAAAACATCAATTTTTTGCCACTCAGCTTTCTTTATAGTCCAAATCTCATATCCATACATGACTACTGGAAAATCCATAGATTTGACTAGACAGACTTTGGTTGGCAAAGTAATGTCTAGCTTTTTAATATGCTCTCAGGTTGATCATAACTTTTCTTCCAAGGAGCAAGCATCTTTTTAATTTCATGGCTGCAGTCACCATCTGCAGTGATTTGGAAGCCCCCAAAAATAAATTCTGACACTGTTTCCACTGTTTCCTCATCTATCTGCCATGAAGTGATGGGACCAGATGCCATGATCTTAGTTTTCTGAACACTGAGTTTTTTTTTTCTTTTTTAATTAATTTTTATTTTTTAGTTTGTTTTGCTTTACAATGCTGTATTTGTTTTGCTATACATTGACATGAATCAGCCACAAGTGTACATGAACTCCCAATCCCGACCCCTCCCTCCCTGCTCCCACCCCACACCATCTCTCTGGATTATCCCCATGCATCAGTCCCAAGCATCCTGCATCCTGCATTGAACCTAGACCAACGATTCATTTCACTTATGATATCATACATGTTACACTGCCACTCTCCTGAACATTGAGTTTTAAGCCAACTTTTTCACTCTCCTCTGTCACTTTCACAAGAGGCTGTCTAGTTCTTCTTTGGTTTCTGCCATAAGTGTGGTGTCATCTGCATATAAGGTTATTAATATTTCTCCTGGCAATCTTGATTCCAGGTTGTGCTTCATCCAGCCCAGCATTTTTCACAACATACTCTGCATATAAATTAAATAAATATACAGCCTTGACATATTCCTTTTTCCAATTTGAAGCCAGTCTGTTGTTCCATGTCCAGTTCTAACTGTTGCTTCTTGACCTGCATACAGATTTCTTAGGAGGCAGGTCAGGTGGTCTGGTATTCCCATCTCTTGAAGAATTTTCCACTGTTCATTGTGATCCACACAGTCAAAAGCTTTGGCATAGTCAACAAAGTAGAAGTAGATGGTTTTTTTGTAACTGTCTTGCTTTTTCGATGATCCAGTGAATGTTGGCAATTTGATCTCTGGTTCCTCTGCTTTTTCTAAATACAGCTTGAACATCTGGAAGTTCAAGGTCCACATACTCTTGAAGCCTGGCTTAGAGAATTTTGAGCATTGCTTTGCTTGCATTTGAGATGAGGGCAATCGTGCGGTATTTTGAGAATTCTTTGCCATTGCCTTTCTTTGGAATTGGAATGAAAACTGACTTTTTCCAGTCCTGTGGCCACTGCTGAGTTTTCCAAATTTGCAGAATACTGAGCGCAGCACTTTTACAGCATCATCTTTTAGGATTTGAAATAGCTCAACTGGAATTCCGCACCTCCACTAGCTTTGATCGTAGTGATGCTTCCTAAGGCCCACTTGACTTTGCATTCCAGAATGGAATGTGGCTCTAGGTGAGTGATCACAACATCATGGTTATCTGGGTCATGAAGATATTTTGTGTATATTTCTTTTGTGTTCTTGCCGCAGCTTCTTAATAACTTCTGCTTCTGATAGGTCCACACCTTTTCTGTCCTTTATTGTGCCCATCTTTGCATGAAATGTTCCCTTGGTATCTATAATTTTCTTGAACTGATCTAGTCAACTGATCTATCCCATTCTACTGTTTTCCTGTATTTCTTTGGATTGATCATTGAGGAAGGTTTTCTTATCTCTCCTTGCTATTCTTTGAAACTGCCTTCAAATGGGTATATCATTTCTTTGCTCCTTTGACTTTCACTTCTCTTCTTTTCATAGCTATTTGTAAGGCCTCCTCAGACAACCATTTTGCCTTTTTGCATTTCTTTTTCTTGGAGATGGTCTTGATCACTGCCTCCTGTACAATGGCACAAATGTCCATCCATAGTACTTCAGGCACTGTCTGTCAGCTCTAATCCCTTGAATCTATTTGTTACTTGTACTGTATAGTCATAACGGATTTGATTTAGGTCAAACCTGAATGGTCTCATGGTTTTCCCTACTTTCTTCAATTTAGTCTGAATTTGGCAATAAGCAGTTAATGATCTGAGCCACAGCCAACTCGTGGTCTTGTTTTTTCTGTACAGAGCTTCTCCATCTTTGACTGCAAAGAATAAATCAATATGATTTCAGTATTTACCATCTAGTGATGTTCATGTATAGAGTCTTCTCTTGTATTGTTGGACAAGGGTGTTTGCTCTTACCCGTGCGTTCTCTTGGCAAAACTCTATTAGCCTTTGTCCTGCTTCATTCTGTATTCAAGGTCAAATTTGTCTGTTATTCCAGGTATTTTTTGACTTCCTACTTTTGCATTCCAGTCCCCTGTAATGAAAAGGACATCTTTTTTGGATATTAGTTCTAGAAGGTCTTTTAGCCCACAGGCTTCTCCATCCATAGGATTTTCCAGGCAAGAATACTGGAGTGGGTTGCCATTTCCTTCTCCATTAGGTCTTCATAGACCTGTTCAACTTGAGCTTTTTCATCGTTACTGGTCAGGGCATAGACTTGGATTACTGTGATATTGAATGGTTTGCCTTGGAAACGAACAGAGATCATTCTGTTGTTTTTGAGATTAAATCCAAGTACTGCATTTCGGACTCTTTGGTTGACTGTGTTGGCTACTCCCTTTCTTCTAAGGGATTCTTGCTCACAGTAGTAGATATAATGGTCGTCTGGGTTAAATTCACCCATCCCAGTCCATTTTAGTTGCTGATTCCTAAAATGTCAATGTTTACTCTTGCCATCTCCTTTTGACCACTTCCAGTTTACCTTGATTCATGGGCCTAACATTCCAAGTTCCTATGCAGTATTACTCTTTACAGCATCAGACTTTACTTCCACCACCAGTTACATCCACAACTGAGTGTTGTTTTTGCTTTGGCTCTGCCTCTTCATTCTTTCTGGAGCTATTTCTCCACTGATCTCCAGTAGCATATTGGGCACCTACTGACCTGGGGAGTTCATCTTTCAGTGATTCACTTATTCTAATATTTGTTTTGTGTGTGTGGAATCTTTAGAGTTTTCTACATGTAAGATCATATCATCTGTAAACAGAGATTATTTTTCTTTCTCTCTAATATGAATGCCTTTTACTTCTTTTTGTTTCCTAATTGCTGTCTAGAACTTCTAGTATTGTGTTAAATTGAAGTGGTGAAGGTAGACCTCCTTGCCTTGTTCTTAATCTTTGAGGAAAAGCTTTTAGTCTTTCGATATTGAGTATGCTGTTCATTGTGGCGATTTCATATAAAATTTCTCTTAAGGTAGTTTTGTTTTATTTTTTATATGCCTAGTATTTCAGTGTTTCCATGAAACTGTTGAATTTTGCCAGTTGCTTTTTTTTGCATCATTTGAGATGACCATTTATTTTTCCCTTCATTGTATTAAGGCAGCATATTACATTGTCAGTTCCCATGTATTGCATCATCCTAGCACTCCAGGGATAAACCATACCTAGTCATGTTGTGTAATCCTTTTCGTGTGCTGCCAAATTCAACTTGCTAACATTCTGTTGAAGAGTTGCATCAATGCTCATAAGGGATAGTAGTTTATAGTTTTCTTGTGTTTTGGTCTTGCTTTGCTATTAAGGTAATACAGATATCATAGAATGAGATCGAAAATGTTTTCTCCTCTTTGGCTTTTGGAACAGTTTGGCAATGATTGTTTCATTTCTTCTTTAAATATTTAGTAGAATTCACCCATGTGAAGCCATCTTGTTTAGGGCTTTTTCTTCCTTTGCCAGGAGATGTTTGTTTATTGATTCAATTTCCTGAATAGTGATAAGTCTATTCAAATTGTTTATTTCTTCATAATTCAGTCTGGGTAGGTTTTGAGCTTCTAGGAATTTGCCCATTTTGTCTAGGCTATCAAATTTGCTGATATAAAATTGTTTCTGGTACTTCATAATAATCATTTTGCTCCCGTAGAATCAGTAGTAATACTCTCACTGTCATCTTTGATTTTAGTAATTTCCACCATCTCTTTTCCTCTTAGTTCATCCAGCTAAGGTTTGTTACTTTTATGACCTCTTCTGAAAACCAAAGTTTGGTTTCATTGATTTTCTCCATTGTTTTTATATTTTCTGTTTCATATGTATCTTATCTAAGCTTTTATTATCTTCTTCCTCTTCTAGCTTTAGAATTATTTTGTTTTTCTTTTTCTAGTTCCTTAAGTTTGTAAAGTTAACTTGTTTGAGATTTTCATTGTTTTATAGATGTAAGCATTTACAGCTATTAGTTTACCCTTTAGTATCACTTTGGCCACATATCATAAGTTTTGTTATATCATATTTTTGTTTTATTCATCTCTTAAGTGTTTTCCAGTTTCCCCTCTAATTTTTTTTTTCTTTAATCCTTTGGCAGTTTAATCTTTACTCTTAACATAGTTACTTATATGGATTAATTTTCAAATGTTGAATCTCTTTCTTATTCTTAGAATAAACCCTATTTGGTGATGATTTGTTATCCTATTTGTGTATTGCTAAGTCCTATTTGCTCATCTTTTGTCGAGACCAGCTTGACAAACAGGGTTTCTGAAAGTGCGATCCAGTGAGAGAATGAGAAACGAGACACAAGAATTCAGAGAAAAGTGAGGATCAGGGGACCAACACTGCTCCAAGGTGAAGATGCTGAAACTGAATCCAAGCCAGCTTTTTTATACTTTGAGCCATGAATGAAAGAATAAGTGATGAGTTAAGCTATAACTCATGTGGCTTTCATGGACAAGAACAAAATGATCATTAACCCATTGAGTAATTAGGAAACAGTAATCAATAACAAATCAGTAACTAAGACTGATATTCTTATCTATAGATTTTCCACCAGATATGTAAAACATGTGACTCTGAGACAGCAGTTGAGAGACAGTCTGGGGTTGGTTTTCCGACCCGAGGATCATATCTTGTTTTCAAGATTATGCACTGTTCCCTCTGGACTTGTTCCAAGAGTCTCATGCCTTATAGCATCCAGTTTATCAATAATTATAAATTTCTTTTGTGGCCCTTGATGGGGCCTGCTTTTCTTTTATTCTTCCTATCTCCTAAAATCTTTTTAAAGTATTTTGCATCCTTTTTCATATGAAATATTGGAGATATTGGTCTGTGGTTTTCCTTTTTTGATGTGTTTTGTCTTTTGTTATTCGATTAGTTTATGACCTCATGAAATTAGGAAGTGTTCCTTCTTTCATATTCTGGAAGAGATTTCATAAAACTTTTTTTTTTTTCTTTCTTACTTGATAGAATTCACCTGTGAAATCCATTTGGGCTGGTAGATTCATTATTTTTTTTTAACTACAGAATGAATTTCATTAATAGACATAGAACTGTCCACATTATTTATTCTACAGTGACTTTAGATACTTTTATATTTTAAGGAACTGGTCTATTTCATTGAATAGTTTTAGTTCTTGGACGTAGAGTTGTATGTGTTATTTCTTTCTAATGCTTTTAAACCTCTTACATATCTGCTTTTGATAATCCGTTTCTGTTCACCTTCTTTTCTGGTCAGTGTGTGTAGAGTATGACTATTATTGTTGACTCACTCAGTGACCCAACTTTGGTTTCATTGATTCCTTGGTAAAAGAATGTGTGTTCTGCTGCTGTTGAATGGACTATCTTATAAATGTCCATTTATAAGACAGTTCACGTTCTTGACAGTATTGTTCAGATCTTCTTATCCTTGCCTATTTTCTGTTTGTTTTATCAATTACTGATAAAGCAGCTTTCAAGTCTTCAGAAAAAACTTATGGATTCATCTATTCCTCCTTTCAGATTTGTCAGATTTTGCTTCATATATTTTGAGGTCTTTTTTAAGTACATAATCATTTAGGACTGTTATATCTTTGGGGATAATTGAAACCGATATTGTTATAAAATAATCCCTCTTTATGATGGTAATATTCTTTGTTTTGAAGTCTACATTATTTCACATTGTTATAACAACTGCTCCTCTCTTTGATTAACTTTTGTTTCCTGTATCTTTTATCATTCTTTAGCTTTTAACTTATCTTTGCCTTTATACTTAAAGTGGTTTTCCTGGACACAGCATATGGTTCAGTTCTGTTTAGTCACTCAGTCATGTCTGATTCTTTGCAACTCCATAGACTGCAGCATGCCAGAGTTCCCTGTCCTTCACCAACTCTCAGAGCCTGCTCAAACTCATATCCATTGAGTTGGTGATGCCATCCAACCATCTCAACCTCTGTCATCCCCTTCTCCTCCTGCCTTCAGTTTTTCTCCACAGCAGGGTCTATTCTGATGAATCAGCTCTTCATATCATGTGGCCGGTGGCCAAAGCATTGAAGCTTCAACATCAGTCCTTCCAATGAATGTTCAGGACTGATTTCCTTTAGGATTGACTGGTTTGATCACCTTTCAGTCCAAAGGACTCACATGAGTCTTCTCCAACACCACAGTTCAAAAGCATCACTTCTTTGGCATTCAGCCTTCTTTGTGGTCCAGCTCTCACATCCATCATGAGTACTGGGAAAACCATTGCTTTGACTATATGAACTTTTGTCGCAAAGTAATGACTCTGCCTTTTAATATGCTGTCTAGGTCAGTAATAGCTTTTCTTCCAAAGAGCAAGTGTCTTTTAATTTCATGGCTGCAGTCACCATCTGCAGTGATTTTGGAGCCCAAGAAAATAAAGTCTATTATTGTTAACCCATTTATTTTCTATGAAGTGATGGGACCAGATGCCATGATCTTCACTTTCTGAAAGTTGAGTTTTAAGCCAGCTTTTTTACTCTCCTCTTTCATCTTCATCACAATGTTCTTTAGTTCTTCTTCAGTTTCTGCCATAAGGGTGGTGTCATTTGCATATCTGAGTTATTGCTGTTTCTTCTGGCATTCATGATTCCAGGTTGTACTTCATCCACCTGGTATTTCTCATGATGTACTCTGCATATAAGTTAAATAAGCAGTGTGACAATATACAGCCTTGACGTACCTTTCCCAATTTTGAACCAGTCTTTTGTTCTGTGTCTGGTTCTCACTTTTGCTTCTTGACCTGCATACAGATTTCTCAGGAAACAAGGAAGGTGGTCTGGTATTCCCATCTCTCTCAGAATTTTCCACAGTTTGTTGTCATCCATACAGTCAAAGGCTTTATTATAATCAATGAAGCAGAAGTAGATGATTTTCTGGAATTCTCTTGCTTTTTCTATGATCCAACGGATATTGGGAATTTATTCTCTGTTTCCTATGCCGTTTCTAATTCTAATTCTCAGTTCACATACTATTGAAGCCTCTCTTCGAGAATTTTGAGCATTACTTTGCCAGCATGTGAGATGAATGCAGTTGTACGATAGTTTGAAATAACTCAGCTGTAATTCCATCACCTCTACTAATTTTGTGGTGTTGCTTCCTAAGGCCCACTTGACTGCACACTCCAGGGTGTGTGGCTCTAGGTGAGAGATCACACCATCATGGTTATCTGGGTCATGAAGATCTTTTTTATATAGTTCTTCTGTGTATTCTTGCCACCTTATCTTATATCTTCTGCTTCTGTTAGGTCCATACCATTTCTGTCCTTTATTTTGCTCATCTTTGCATGAAATATCCCCTTGGTATCTCTCATTTTCTTGGAGAGATCTCTAGTCTTTCACACTCTATTGTTTCCTTCTTTTTCTTTGCATTGATCACTGACAAAGGCTTTCTTATCTCTCCTTGTAATTCTTTGAAACTCTGCATTTAGGTGGATATATCTTTCCTTTTCTCCTTTGCCTTTTGCTTCTCTTCTTTTCTCATAATATGATTTATTTATGTTGTTGGACTGATTGAAATCTACTGTCTTTTCAGTCTTTGTATTTCTTCCATTCTTTATTCTCTTATTCTGTATTCCTTTGGGTTAATTAAACTTTTTATGGTTACATTTAGTGCCTGCTGTTTGCTTTGTTGTTGTTACTCAGTCATTAAAGCATGTCGCTTCTTTGAAACCACGTGAACTAGAGCACGCCATCTTCCCTGTCCTTCGCTATCTCCCAGAGCTTGCTCAAACTCGTGTCCATTGAGTTGACAATGGCATCCAAGCATTTCATCTTCTGTCACCCCCTTTTGCTCTTGCCCTCAATCTTTCCCAGCATTAGAATATTTCCCAGTTCGATAGCTCTTCGCATCAGTTAGCCAAAGTATTGGAGCTTCAGCATCAGTTCTTCCAATGAATATTCAGCATAGGTTTCATTTAGGATTGACTTCTTGATTTCCTTGTGTCCGAGGGACTCTCAAGAGTCTTCTCCAGCACCATACTGAAAGCATTAATTCTTCAGGACTCGACATTCTTTATGGTCCAACTCTCGCATCTGTACATTCAGTTCAGTTTAGTCGCTCAGTCGTGTCCAACTCTTTGCGACCCCATGAATTGCAGCATGCTAGGCCTCCCTGTCCATCACCAACTCCCGGAGTTCACCCAGACCCATGCCTATGGAGTCAGTAACGACATCCAGCCATCTCATCCTCAGTCGTCCCCTTCTCCTCCTGCCACCAATCCCTCCCAGCATCAGAGTCTTTTCCAATGATCAACTCTTCACATGAGATGGCCAACCAAAGTACTGGAGCTTCAGCTTCAGCATCGTTCCTTCCAAAGAAATCCCAGGGCCAATCTCCTTCAGAATGAACTGGTTGGATCTCCTTGCAGTCCAAGGGACTCTCAAGAGTCTTCTCCAACACCACAGTTCAAAAGCATCAATTCTTTGGTGCTCAGCCTTCTTTACAGTCCAACTCTCACATCCATACATGACTCCTGGAAAAACCATAGCCTTGAGTAGACAGACCTTAGTCAGCAAAGTAATATCTCTGCTTTTGAATATGCTATCTAGGTTGGTCATAACTTTTCTTCCAAGGAGTAAGCGTCTTTTAATTTCATGGCTGCGGTCACCATCTGCAGTGATTTTGAGCCCCCCAAAATAAAGTCTGACACTGTTTCCACTGTTTCCCCATCTATTTCCCATGAAGTGATGGGACCAGATGCCATGATCATAGTTTTCTGAATGTTGAGCTTTAAGCCAAGTTTTTCACTCTCCTCTTTCACTTTCATCAAGAGGCTTTTTAGTTTCTCTTCACTTTCTGCCATAAGGGTGGTGTCATCTGCATATCTGAGGTTATTGATATTTTTCCTGGCAAAAGCATCAGTATTCAGTGCTCAGCCTTCTTCACAGTTCAACTCTCACATCCATACATGACTACTGGAAAAACCATCACTTTGACTTGGTGGACCTTAGTTGGCAAAATAGTGTCTCTGCTTTTGAATATGCTATCTAGGTTGCTCATAACTTTTCTTCCTGGTAGTAAATGTCTCTTAATTTTGTGGCTGCAATCACCATCTGCAGTGGTTTTGGAGCCCCCCCCCCCCACAATAAAGTCTGACACTGTTTCCACTGTTTCTCCATCTATTTCCCATGAAGTGATGGTACTGGATGCCATGATCTTCATTTTCTGAATGTTGAGCTTTAAGCCAACTTTTTCACTGTCTTTCAATTTAATCAAGAGGCTTTTTAGCTCCTGTTCACTTTCTGCCATAAGGGTGGTGTCATCTGCATATCTGAGGTTATTGATATTTCTCCTGGCAATCTTGATTCCAGTTTGTGTTTCTTCCAGTCCAGCGTTTCTCATGATGTACTCTGCATATAAGTTAAATAAGCAGGGTGACAATATACAGCCTTGACATACTCCTTTTCCAATTTGAAACCAGTCTGTTGTTCCATGTCCAGCTCTAACTGTTGCTTCCTGGCCTGCATACAGATTTCTCAAGAGACAGGTCAGGTGGTCTACCATGCCTATCCCTTTCAGAATTTTGCACAGTTGATTGTTATCCACACAGTCAAAGGTTTTGGCATAGTCAATTAAGCAGAAATAGATGTTTTTTTCTGGAACTCTCTTGCTTTTTCCATTATCCAATGGATGTTGCCAATTTGATCCCTGATTCCTCTGCCTTTTTTAAAACCAGCTTGAGCATCGAGAAGTTCATTGTTCACATATTGCTGAAGCCTGAGTTGAAGAATTTTGAGCATTACTTTACTAGCGTGTGAGATGAGTGAAATTGTGCTGTAGTTTGAGCATTCTTTGGCATTCCCTTTCTTTGGCATTGGAATGAAAACTGACCTTTTCCAGTCCTGTAGCCACTGCTGAGTTTTCCAAATTTGTTGGAATATTGATACAGCACAAATAATCTTTTTCTGTTTGCATAATAATACTTAATATGTTTTCCTATACTTTTATCTTCAACCTATTTTTGTCTTGCATATAATTTGAGTGCCTTGATAGCAGTGCATCAGTCATTTATATTTTCTTTATATTTCTTCCTTTAATCATCTAATTATATCATTAGCTGCATTTTTATTACTGACAAGTAAAAATTGTCACTTACTATCCTCTACTGCAAGAATATGTCTTTGGAGACCATAGTCACTGACCTTCAAGTTCAGAGTGAAGATCAGGGATGAGGTCCTCTATCCTTTGGGAAAAGCGGGCAGAACAGGTTATAGATGGATATTTTCAGAGAATACTTTTTATAAAAACAAATTTTTGCATCTTTTCATAATCTAGTGAAGTCCTATAATTACTAATGGTGACATCAGTTTCATGGAATTATCAAGAAACCTCTGCTAAAATATGCTCTTGACTGCATGTAGTCTTTCACCAAAATCAAAGGTAATACTGGTCTTCCTTCCAATTTATATGAATTAGTTTCTGAGATGCATTATCTCATATTCTGTCACCTGGCATATAGTTCTTACTTTATCCTAAACTAAGACTTGCATAATTCTCATGTTGTGTTTTATCTTTCCCAGTCAACATTGGTGAGTTTAGTCCATGTAAACACAGTTATTGATAAAGAAAAATATTCTTCCATTTACTCTTTACTGTATGTCTTACAGCTTTTTTAGAATTAATTTATTTTTAATTGCAGGCTAATTACTTTACAATATTGTAGGCGGTTTTGCCATACATTCCCATGAATTATCCATGGGTGTACGTGTATCCTCCATCCTGATCCCAGCTCCCACCTCCCTCCCTATCTTATCCCTCAGGGTTGTCCCAGACCTGAGTGCCCTGTCTCATGCTTCAAACCTGAAATGGTGATCTATTTCACATATGGTAATATACATATTTCAGTGCTATTGTCTTATACTTCTTTATTTTCTCTATTCCTCCATAATTGTTATCCAATTTTTTCAGTATATCTATCCTTCTTCTAGTTAATTACAGATTGTCATTCTTATCTTTATGCATGTCTATTTTCTTCATTGTAGTGACATTTGCAACTATAATCAATATCTTCACTTTATAACAATTGTGCTTGAATTTACATTACCTTGGGCTGTATATTGTCACCCTGCTTATTTAACTTATATGTAGAGTACATCATGAGAAATGCTTGGGTAGAAGAATCACAAGCTATAATCAAGATTGCTGGGAGAAATATCAATAAACTCAGATATGCAGATGACACCATCCTTATGGCAGAAAGGGAAGAGGAATTAAAAAGCTCAGGAAACTAAGATCATGGCATCTGGTTCCATCACTTCATGGGAAATAGATGGGGATACAGTGGAAATAGTGTCAGAATTTATTTTTGGGGTGGCTGCAAAATGGATGGTGATTGCAGCCATGAAATTAAAACATGCTTACTCTTTGGAAGGAAAGTTATGACCAACCTAGGTAGCATATTCAAAAGCAGAGACAAAACTTTGCCAACAAAAGTCCATCTAGTCAAGGCTATGGTTTTTCCAGTGGTCATGTATGAATGTGAGTGTTGGACTGTGAAGAAAGCTAAACACTGAAGAATTGATGCTTTTGACTGTGGTTTTGGAGAAGACTCTTGAGTGTCCCTTGAAGTGCAAGAAGATTCAACCAGTCCAATCTAAAGGATATCAGTCCTGGTTATTCATTGGAAGGATTGATGCTAAGCTGAAATTCCAGTACTTTGGCCACCTTATGCAACGAGATGACTCATTGTAAAAGACTCTGGTGCTGGGAGGAATTTGGGTCAGGAGGAGAAAGGGATGACAGAGGATGAGATGGCTGAACAGCATCACCATCTCGATAGACATGTGTTTGAGTTAACTCTGGGAGTTGGTGATGGACAGGGAGGCCTGGTGTGCTGTGATTCATGGGGTTGCAAAGAGTCGGACCGACTGAGTGACTGAACTGAACTGAACTCACTAGTTTAATACTTATAGCAACACTCTTCTCTCT
>SJXQ01011864.1:0-20878 GCA_006408695.1 Aepyceros melampus | reverse complement strand
TATTCAACCTCTATTTCAACCTCTATTCCCCCACTTATATTGTGGCTGACACAAATAACACTTATACGTTACACAGAAAAAGAGATTTACAAGATAAGTTTTGTGTGTTTGTATTCTTTATCATACATAAGATTTTTCTTTTTCTCTTCACCTTCTGGGTCTTATGATGTACATATATTAGTAAACATGAAGATTTTACATAGGTATATCAGGCTGCATATATTCTTCTTCTCTCTCTCTCTCTCTCTCTCTCTCTCTCTCTCTCTCTCTCTCTATTTCTTCACACTCTAAATGTCAGTTGACATTCTCAAGCTTTCTTGATTCTTTGTTCTGCCTACTTAAATTTTCTATTAAACATCTCTAGTGAATTTTTCATTTCATTTTTTTGTACTTTTGAACTGAAGAACTATACTATTAATTTATCTTTAGGATTTCTATACCATCCTTCTCTATTCCTTAAGATATCTTTATTCTGATTCTTTTACTCTTTTGCTTATGATTTCCCTTAGTTCTGCAAGTGTATATGAGTTGATTCAATTCTTTGTGCTTTAACTACTATGTTAGAGCATCTTCATAGACACTATATTATTATTATTATTGTTTTGTTTCCTTTCCTTATTCCCTTCTTTCCTTTTTATTTATCAATAGTCATACTTTTCTTCTGCAAATTTTGCTTATAAATGTACATTTTGAATATTATGAAATGTGATAACACTGGAAAATCTTTTTCTCCAATTAGTCCTCAATACCTTTAAAGGGCTTGTTGTTAAGCTCCATTGCATGTTGTTAATACTGCTTGCCTAGTGACTCTTTCAAACTAATTTAAATGAAAAAAAAAATGAATTCCTTTTGCTGTGTCATCACTGATGTCTGCATTCTGTTTGCTAACTTATCAGCAAATGCCTTCGAGAGTTTCTTAAACGCCAGTAGCAAAACAAAAACAAACAAACAAGCAAACAAAAAAAAACTAAAATAAAATAGCAAAGATTAAAAAATAAAGACTTCTCCAGTCCTTGTAGATTGAATCTGAATTTGACCAATACTTAAAGCCTCATTCAGCATTTTAGATCCTGACCTTGGTTGCAAGAGAAGGACCCCTCCAGGGCCTGAAAGAGGGCTCTTATATAACACTTCAAAATTAATTTTCTCGAGAATCTGAAATTTTTCTAGGTTAATGTATCCTGAAGTGCTTGATTTGTAAGCACTTACTTTCTTTAAGCCAATTGAATTGGAGCTCAATTACATATTAACCTCAGCAATATTATCCAAAGACAAAGATACACACTAAGACATATATACATACATCCAAACAGAGGTCTCATAGGTTTGGCCTGAGATTTAAAATGTCTTTTGTCCTTCCTCCCAACTTTTCTCCCTCTTGGGTTAGTGTTAATAGTTAGCCCCAAGCTGAAGTTTCAAGGCAAGGTGGGCGGAAGTTTCAAATAAGTTGGACTGAAGTTTCAAGGCAAGGACATGACAAGGATTAACTTCAGGTTTTTACTCCCTAGGAGGTGGAGTCTCTGTTTGATCAGAGAAAGTGAAGTGATAAAGAAACTTGCTAGAGTAGGGACAGTAATGGAGGAGGCTGAACTCCCCCTTCCCTTTGAGAGATAGAGAAATCAGAAGGAGGTTAGCTGAAGGAGAGGGAGACAGAGGGACTTAGAGGAGGGGCGGGCAGTGGGAGGAGGTAGGGTGAGTTGGAGTTAGTGTAAGATCACAGGAGGCAAAGAAACAGAGAAAGAACAGCAGGGAATACTGTTAGAACAGTAGGCCCATTCAAGGGAAAGCTGACTTAGAAAGTGGAACTTGATCAACTTAAATATAAAGGCAGTAGGGGACACTGCTAGAGGTATGAACTCTGAAAGAACTTTTAAGAGATATATCTTCTGTAATGTCAATATTAAACAGCGCTGAGAAGTACCATGTCACTTTACATCTGGAGTCTCAACTGGGAAAAGATCTCAGGCAACATATCTGCTCTGTGGTTGAGATTGCAGTTGCAGATTCCTGCTTATAATCCAAGGACACATGTTGATATCATCATCAATCTGTGAAAAAAACTGTAGCTCATGTAATGCTCTTTGTTTTGTCATGTAAAACTCGGAATGTTTTTAAGCTGGAGGCTTGGTTGGCCAGACCACTACCCCACAAAAGGGCTCAAAATTCAATATTCCTCCGCTATCTTATCAATGGTGAGGCAACCCGGCACCCAGAGCAGGTAGTCACTAACAGTCACACACAGTCAAGGCAGTCTCCAGGCAGGTTAGAAGCAAGGTCAGAGACTACTCTGCTTTATCTCTGAAGTGTAAATAAGACTATTTAATTTCCCTAACATCTGCTAGAGATAAAACTTTATAAGGACTTGAAAGACAGAAGCCAAGTCTAACAGGAGGCCTAACAGCATAGTCACAATTGGACCCAGAAATGGCAAGATACACTAAGGGAAAGAAAGAAGACCCGACATGTTTCTTGTTCCCAAATACCAGATCTTTGTGACCTCTTCTAAGGGACTTTCTTCTTGGAACTGTCCAGACTGGTTATAATAAAAATAGTATTCTTTATTTTGGCAAAGACAAGTGATCCCTGCCCAGCAGTCAGACTAAGGCCCAACAATTTTGTAGAATGTCTAGGGAGTCTACCTGGGGTTGCAGACATTCGATGGTCCTCACAATATTTTTCTATGGTCACATCAGTTGTGCCAGGATACTGCTTAAATTTATGCAAAGAAGTTTCCCCCAGTGGCAGCTTCTGCCAAACCAGTGGTCAATCCCACTGCCAAAAATAAAGTTTACCACTACCACATGATTTATTTTCTCATGGGTATATACTGGAGAGAGAGAGAGAGAGAGAGAGAGAGAGAGAGAGAGAGAGAGAGAGAGAGAGAGAGAGAGAGAGAGAGAGAGAGAAAAGCATTACACTAGGCCAGGTCTATGTAGGGCATGGCAATCTCTAAACAGCTGGTTCCTGACAAATAGTGGGCAGATGTAAGTAAGCTCTATTCCCACTTATGAAGTAGACACCATAGTTGGGTTCAGGCTGGGCAAGAAAATGATTTTGCAAAAGTGGGAAAAGCTTTCTGTCTGCTTTCTCTCTGGGGCACAGCATAAGAGGACAATTACCATTCTTTAGCAACTTGGAGATTGTCAACCTACTTGCTGCAAAGCTGGCATCAGTGAGGGGAATTCAGAAAGGGATTGAAATGTTGAAGGGCAACGTGGGACCCACTCTTGAGATAGAGAGATTTATATTTGGGTTTCCACCATAGGGGAGATTTTCAGATAGCTCAGTGGTAAGGAACATACTTGCCTATGCAGCAGATGTAAGATATTGCGGTTCTACTCTTAAGTCAGGAAGATCCCCTAGAGAAGGAAATGACAACTTACTCCAGTGTCAATGCCTAGAGAATCCTATGTACAGAGGAGCCTGGTGGGCTACACTCTATAAGATTACAGAGTCAGACAGGACTGATTGACTATGAATTCAAACCTACTATGAGGCTAGGTTCTCAGGAGTGTGGATGCCTATGAAAGAATAACAGGGGTTAGAGTCACCCATCTGGTTTAGAAACCAGGATTGGGTGTGGTATTTTGGTCATCCTGAACAGAATTGTTGAGACTGGTTAATGGAAACTGAGCAGAGTCTCATGTCTGATAATAGGTACACTGTGTCAGTTTTCCGAAAACATCTACTTCTCAGATGAGATGGCGGATGGCAGTGCTGAGACAATGGACATGAACTTAGGCAAACTCCGGGAGATGGTGAGAAACAGAGGCCTGACGTGCAGAAGTCCATGGGGTCATAAAGAGTTGAACATGACTGGGAGACTGAACAACAGCAACTAGTTCTCAGGCTTTTTGCTAAAATATGATATCCCAGGGTTTTATCCATTTTTTCTGACACTGATGTTACTCCATACTGTGAATGCTCCATATCTCCCACAGACACCCCAATCAGGGAGTTGTGCTGAAGCAAGTAGAGAAAAAACGTGGGGGAGGTTAGTCAAGGCAGAAAGCAGAGGCTCGGGTGAGACTGCAGATGTTACCATGGGAGAAAAGTCAAGGTTTTCCCTCTCCTCTTTCACTTTCATCAAGAGGATTTTTAGCTCCTCTTCACTTTCTGCCATAAGGGTTGTGTCATCTGCATAACTGAAGTTACTGAGATTTCTCCCGGCAACCTTGATTCCGGCTGGTGCTTCTTACAGCCCAGCGTTTCTCATTATGTACTCTGCATATATATTAAATAAGCAGGGTGACAATACACAGACTCAATGTACTCCTCCTATTTGAAACTAGTCTGTTGTTCCATGTCCAGTTCTAAATGTTGCTTCTTGACCTGCATATAGGTTTCTCAAGAAGCAGGTCAGGTGGTCTGGTATTCCCAGCTCTCTCAGAATTTTCCACAGTTTATTTTAATCAGCACAGTCAAAGGCTTTGGCCTAGTCAATAAAGCAGAAAGAGATGCTTTTCTGGAACTCTCTTGCTTTTTCAATGATGCATCAGATGTTGGCAATTTGACCTTTGGTTCCTCTGCCTTTTCTAAAACGAACTTGAACATCTGGAAGTTCACGGTACACGTATTGCTGAAACCTGGCTTGGTGAATTTTGAGCATTACTTTATTAGCATGTGAGATGAGTGCAATTGTGCAGTAGTTTTAGCACTCTTTGGCCTTACATTTATTTGAGATTTAGATCAAAACTGACCTTTTCCAGTCCTGTGGCCACTACTCTGTTTCCAAATTTGCTGGCATATTGAGTGCAGCACTTTCACAGCACCATCATCCAGGATTTGAATACCTCAACTCCAATTTCATCACCTTCACTAGCTTTGTTATTGTGATGGTTTCTAAGGCCCACTTAACTTCACATTCCAGGATGTCTTGCTCTAAGTGAGTTATTACACCACTGTGATTATCATGGTTGTAAAAATCCTTTTTTGTACAATTCTGGGTATTCTTGCCACCTCTCCTTAATATCTTCTGCTTCCATTAGGTCCATATTATTTATGTCCTTGATCAAGCCTGTCTTTATATGAAATGGTCCCTTGGTATCTCCAATTTTCCTGAAGACAACCTCTAGTCTTTCCCATTCTGTTGTTTTACTCTTTTTTTGTTTGTTTGTTTGTTTTTTTTGCATTGATAGCTGAGGAAGGCTTTCTTAAGGAACATTTAATTTGATGGAGTCCTATATGTTGTTTTCTATTTCTCAAACAGCTTCTGTTCCTTATCAGTTTCTGGAAAGCAGGAACAAGCAGAGCTGGACACAGTTCTCAGGACTGAGGTCATGACCCAGAACACATTCATGAATTCCTTTAAATAGCATTGCTATGAATACCTACAAGACGTTTTAGAACTAACACCCCCAAAATATGTCCTTTTCATTATAGGGGGCTAGAATGCAAAAGTAGGAAGTCAGGAAACATCTGGAGTAACAGGGGAATTGGCCTTGGAATAAGGAATGAAGCAGGCAAAGACTAATAGAGTTTTGCCAGAAAAATGCACTGGCCATAGCAAACACTCTCTTCCAACAACACAAGACAAGACTCTACACATGGACATCACTGGATGATCAACAGCAAAATCAGATTGATTATATTCTTTGCAGCCAAAGATGGAGAAGCTCTATACAGTCAACAAAAACAACACCAGGATGTGACTGCTGCTCAGATCATGAGCTCCTTTTTTACAAAATTCAGATTCAAGTTGAAGAAAGTAGGGAAAACTGCTGGACAATTCAGGTATGACCTAAATCAAATCCTTATACAGTGACAGTGATTACTAGATTTAGGGGCCTAGATCTGATAGATAGAGTACCTGATAAACTATGGAAAGAGGTTCGTGACATTGCAGATGAGACAGGGGTCAAGACCATCCCCATGGAAAAGAAATGCAAAAAAGCAAAATGACTGTCTGGGGAGGCCTTATAAATAGCTGTAAAAAGAAGAGAGTCAAAAAGGAAAGGAGAAAAGAAAAGATATAAACATCTGAATGCAGAGCTCCAGAGAATAGCAAGGAGAGATAACAAAGCCTTCTTCAGCGATCAGTGCAAAGAAAGAGAGGAAAATAACAGAATGGAAAAGACTAGAGATCTCTTCAAGAAAATTAGAGATACCAAGGGACCAATTTATGAAAAGATGGACTTGATAAAGGACAGAAATGGTATAGACCTAACAGAAACAGAAGATATTAAGAAGAGGCGGCAAGAATACACAGATGAACTGTACAAAAAAGATCTTCATGACTGAGATAATCATGATGGTGTGATCACTCATCTAGAGCCAGAGATCCTGGAATGTGAAGTCAAGTGGGCCTTAGAAAGCATCACTATGAACAAAGCTAGAAGAAGTGATGGAATTTCAGTCAAGCTGTTTCAAATTTTGAAAGATGATGCTGTGAAAATGCTGCACTCAATATGCCAGGAAATGTGGAAAACTCAGCAGTGGCCACAGGACTGGAAAGGTCAGTTTTCATTCCAATTCCAAAGAAAGGCAGTGCCAAAGAATGCTCAAACTACCACACAATGGCACTAATCTCACACACTAGTAAAGTAATGCTCAAAATTCTCCAAGCCAGGCTTTAGCAATACATGAACCGTGAACTCCCTGATGTTCAAGCTGGTTTTAGAAAAGGCAGAAGAACCAGAGATCAAATTGCCAACATCTGCTGGATCATGGAAAAAGCAAGAGAGTTCAAAACAACAACAACAACTACTACTACTACTACTTCTGCTTTATTCACTATGCCAAAGCCTTTGACTGTGCTGATTAAAATAAACTGTGAAAATTCTGAGAGAGCTGGGAATACCAGATCGCCTGGCCTGCCTCTTGAGAAATCTGTCAAGAAGCAACAATTAGAATTGGACATGGAACAACAGACTGGCTTCAATAGGAAAAGGAGTATGTCAAGGCTGTATATTGTCACTCTGCTTATTTAACTTATATTCAGAGCAGATCATGAGAAATGCTGGACTGGAAGAAGCACAAGCTGGAATCAAGACTGCCAGGAGAAGTGTCAATAACCTCATATATGCAGATGACAGCACCCTTATGGCAGAAAGTGAAGAAGAACTAAAAAGCCTTTTGATAAGGGTGAAAGTGGAGAGTGAAAGCGTTGGCTTAAAGCTCAACATTCAGAAAACAAAGAACATGGCCTCTGGTCCCATCACTTTATGGCAACTAAATGGAGGAACAGTGGAAACAGTGTCAGATTTTATTTTTTCAGGCTCCAAAATCACTGCAGATGGTAAATGCAGCCATGAAATTAAAAGACACTTACTCCTTGGAAGAAAAGTTATGACCAATCTAGATAGCATATTCAAAAGAGGAGACATTACTTTGCCGACTAAGGTCCGTCTAGTCAAGGCTATATTTTTTCCTGTGATCATATATGGATGTGAGAGTTGGGCTCTGAAGAAGGCTGAGCACCGAAGAATTGATACTTTTGAACTGTGGTGTTGGAGAAGACTCTTGAGAGTCCCTTGGACTCCAAGGAGATCAAATCAGCCCATTCTGAAGGAGATCAGCCCTGGGATTTCTTTGGAAGGAATGATGCTAAAGCTGAAACTCCAGTACTTTGGTGACCTCATGCAAAGAGCTGACTCATTGGCAAAGACCCTGATGCTGGGAGGGATAGGGGGCAGGAGGAGAAGGGGACGACCGAGGATGAGATGGCTGGATGGCATCACGGATTCAATGGACGTAAGTCTGAGTGAACTCCAGGAGTTGGTGGTGGACAGGAAGACCAGGAGTACTGTAATTCATGGGTTCGCAGAGTCAGCCAGGACTGAGTGACTGATCTGAACGACTGATTCTTTTACTTTTCTATAAAACTACTTAGTCATGTTCCTGTTTCCAATACATGGATTGTCTTCTGGCACTGTGATGACTGCTATTCCACTAGTTACTGTTGTTATGGCCCTATGATGCTTGTTATTTCTTTAGTTACTGTTATGAATTTGGTTTTGATGTCTTTGCTCAATTTTATTTTTCTGCCTAAAGCTTGTTTGTATAACCATATAAAAGCATGCTTCATCATGATTAAAACACCCTGTTCTACTAGAGACTTTGGTCACCCATGCCCTTTTTTTCTTTGCCTTCTTTCATCAACTCCTGTGTCTAGATGCTGGTCTTTCAAGATGACCGTAACACACAGTTGGGTGGATTTATCCTGGTGTTTCTACTTTGTTCCATTGATATACATTTCCGTCTTTGTGCCAGTACCATACTGTCTTGATGTCTGTAGCTTTGTGGTAGAGCCTGAAGTCATGTACGTTGATTCCTCCTGTTCCATTCTTCTTTCTCAAGATTGCTTTGGCCATTCGAGGTTTTTTTTTTTTTTCATATAAATTATGAAATTATTTGTTCCAATTCTGTGAAAAATACCATTGGTAGCATGATAGAAATTGCACTGAATCTAAATATTGCTTTGAGTAGTATACTCATTTTCACTATATTGATCCTTTCAATCCATGAACATGGCTTATTTCTCAATCTCTTTGTGTCCTCTTTGATTTTTTTTATAAGTGTTTTATAGTTTTCTATATATAGATATTTTGTTTCTTTAGGTAGATATATTCTTAAATGTTTTATTCTTTTCATTGCAATGGTGAATGGAATTGTTTCCTTAATCTCTGTTTTCTCATTGTTAGTGTATAGGGATACAAGGGATTTATGTGTGTTACTTTTATATCCTGAAACTTTACTATACTCATTGATTAGCTCTAGTAATTTTCTGGTAGAGACTTTAAGGTTTTCTATGTAGAGGATCATATCATTTGTAAACAGTGCGAGTTTTACTTCTTTTCCAATCTGGATTCCTTTTATTCTTTTGTTCTGCTCTGATTGCTGTGGCCAAATCTGCCAATACCATGTTCAGTAGTAGTGGTGAAGATGGGCACCCTTGCCTTGTTCCTCACTTTAGGGGAAATTCTTTCAACTTTTCACCATTGAGGATAATATTTGCTTTGGGTTTGTCATATATAGCTTTTATTATGTTGAGGTTTGTTCCTTCTATTCCTGCTTTCTAGGGAGATTTTATCATAAATATATGCTGAATTTTGCCAAAGACTTTTTCTGCATCTATTGAGATAATCTTTTTTTTTTTTTTTATCTTTCATTTTGTAATGTGGTGTATTACATTGACTGATTTGTGGATATTAAAGAATCACTGCATTGCTGGGATAAAGCCCACTTGGTTATGATGTATGATGTTTTTAATATATTATTTGATTCTTTTTGCTAGAATTTTTTAAAGGATTTTTGCATCTATGTTCATCAGTGTTATTGGTCTGTAGTTTGTGTGTGTGTGTGTGTGTGTGTGTGTGTGTGATCTTTGTCTTGCTTTGGTATTAGGGTGATGGTGGTATCATAGAATGAGTTTTGAAGCTTACCTTTATCTGCTTTCTGGAAGAGTTTGAGTAGGATATGTGTTAGCTAGTCTCTAAATTTTTGTAAGAATTCAGATGTGTAGCCATCTGGTCATAGGCTTTTGTTTGCTGGAAGATTTCTGATGACAGATTCGATATCCAGGCTTGTGATGTCTATGTTAATATATATTTTTTCCTGGTTCAGTTTTGGAAATCTATATTTCTAATAATTTTTCCATTTCTTCCAAGCTGTCCTTTTTGATGGCATATAGTTGCTGATAGTAGTGTCTTATGATCTTTTGTATTTCTGTGTGGTCTGCACTGATTTCTCCATTTTCATTTCCAATTTTGTTTATTTGATTCTTCTCCCTTTTTTTCTTGATGAGTGTAGCTAATGTTTGTCTATTTATATTCTCAAAGAACCAGCTTTTAGTTTTGTTGAGTTTTTGCTATGGTCTCCTTTTTTTTTTTTTTTTTTTTTTGCATTTATTTATGCCCTTAGTTTTATGATGTCTTCCTTCTACTAACCCTGAAGTTCTTCATTTTTTTCTTTTCTAGTTGACTTAGTTATAGAGTTAAGTTGTTTATTTGATTTTTCTCTTGTCTCTTGAGGTAACCTTGCATTGTTATGAACCTTCCCATTAAGACTGCATTTACTGAGTCCTATAGGTTTTGGATTGTTCTGTTTCCAATTTCATTCATTTTGATGCATATTTTGATTACTTGTGATTTGCTGGTTATTGAGAAGTATGTTGTTTAGCCTCCATATGTTGGTATTTTTAATAGATACCACCCCTCCCCGGAGTTGATATATAATCTTACGGTATATTGCTCAGAAAAGATGCTAGCAATGATTTCTTTATTTATTTCTTTCTTTTCTTTTTAATTTACCAAGGCTAGATTTATGACCCAAGATGTGATATTCTGGAGACGGTTCGTGTGAACTTGAGAAAAAGGTGAAATTCATTGATTAGGGGTGACATTGTTATAGATATCAAATAGCTAGGTCTAACTGGTACATTGTATCAGTTAAAATTTGTGTTTCCTTGTTAATTCTGTTTAGTTGATTTATCCATGGGTGTGAGTTGGGTATTAAAGTCTCCAATATTATTATTACTGTTAATATTCCCATTCATATTTGTTAGCATTTCCCTTATATATTGTAGTGTTCCCATGCTTGGTGTATATACATATATAATTGTTATATCTTCTTCTTGGATTGAACCTTTGATCATTATGTAGTATCCTTCTTTGTCTCTTTTCACAGCGTTTATTTCAAAGTCTATTTTATCTGATATGGTATTTTCACTCCTGCTTTCTTTTGGTTTCCATTTGCATGAAATCTTTTTCTAGCCCTTCACTTTCAGTCTGTACTTGTCCCTTGTTTTGAAGTGGGTCTCTTGTAGACAGCATATATAAGGGTATTGTTTTTGTATCCATTCAGCCAGTGTTTTTCTTTACAGTTCAGTTCAGTTACTCAGTCATGTCTGACTCTTTGTGACTCCATAAATTACAGCAAGCCAGACCTACCTGTCCATCAACAACTCCAAGAGTTCACTCAAACTCATGTCCATCAAGTGGGTGATGCCACCCAGCCGTCTCATCCTCTGTCATCCCCTTCTCCTCTTGCCCCAAATCCGTCCCAGCATTAGAGTCTTTTCCAACGAGTCAGTTCTTCACATGAGGTGTCCAAACGATTGGAGTTACAGCTTTAGCATCAGTACTTCCAAAGAATACACAGGACTGATCTCCTTTAGAATGGACTGGTTGGATCTTCTTGCAGTCCAAGGGACTCTTTAGAGTCTTCTCCAACACCGCAGTTCAAAAGCATAAATTCTTCAGTTCTCAGCTTTCTTCACAGTCCAACTCTCACATCCATACATGACTACTGGAAAAACCATAGCCTTGACTAGATGGACCTTCGTTGGCAAAGTAATGTCTCTGCTTTTGAATATGCTATCTAGGTTGATCAAAACTTTCCTTCCAAGGAGTGTCTTTTAATTTCATGGCTGCAATCACCAGCTGCAGTCATTTTGGAGCCCCCCAAAAATAAATTCTGACACTACTTCCACTCTTTATCCATCTATTTCCCATGAAGTGATGGGACCAGATTGGTTGACTCATTTAACCCATTTACATTTAATGTAATTATTTATAAGTATGATCCTGTTGCTATTTACTTTATTGTTTTGGTTTCAAGTTTATAGACCCTTTCTTATGCAATAAGATTCTTATGCAATAATGAATATTAATGAAAACCAAGAAAGTATTTATAACACAAACCTTCTAATTACTCAGATAATTAACAAGGAAAAACAAAAAAAACAAAACCATGGGTGCCACAAATGCAGAAAGTGTTGACTTGACTGCCCATGAATTGAAGCAGAGAATGGACTAATCCAGTGCACCTTGGGAGTAAAGTGATTGTAAAACCAAGACTGTACCTCATAGAGTTTCTCAGAATCCTCATAAGGAAGCTTCTGGCCATGTGAACTTCATTTTCAGAAGGCTTTTTCTATGCTATAACATCCAGAACATCTTTCAACTTCCTTCACAGGTAATCAATGAAAGGAGAAAACTAGACAGGCTGCAGACAGAGGAAAGACAGGCTCAGAAAAGCAAAGGCCTCACAGTGTGTGGCAACTTATTGCAACTCTGTAACTAGAAAGAGTGGGAAATCAGCTAGTTTACTGAGGGAGTCTCCATAGTGAGAGGAGTAAATGTTTCTTATCCTATTTTAAAAGTTAATATAGGCAGATCACAGAGATATTCTAAGTTGGGTTCCAGACCCTCACAATGAAGCAAATATTGTAATAAAGCTAGACATAGGAATGCTTTGGTTTCCCAGTGCATACAATTCCAAACCTGCACTTTTGAATGAGGCATCTTCATAATATAAAGCACTGGGATAAGCCAAGTCATATCAGTTAAAAAAAAAAAAAAAAAAAAACTAGAAATCTGTCCTTACTCACAATTCCACTAGGACCATTTTATTTCTAAATCAGTCAATTCAGTTGCTCAGTTGTGTCTGGCTCTGTGACCCATGAACTATAGCACATCAGGCCTCCCTATCCATCACCAACTCCTGGGGAATACTCAAACTCATGTCCCTTGAGTTGGTGATGCCATCCAAACATCTCATCCCCTGTCATCCCCTTCTCCTCACACATTCCATCTTTCCCAGCATTAGGGTATTTTCAAATGAGTCAGCTTTCTTATTAGGAGGCCAAAGTGTTGTACTTTCAGCTTCAACACCAGTCCTTTCAATTAACATCCAGTACTGATCTCTTTGAGGATGGACTGTTTGAATCTCCTTGTAGTCCAGGGGACTCTCAAGAGCCTTTCCAACACCACAGGTCAAAAGCATCAATTCTTCTGTGCTCACATCCATACATGACTACTGGGAAAATTATAGCCTTGACTAGACAGACATTTATGGACTGAGTAATATCTCTGCTTTTTAATATGCTGTCTAGGTTGGTCATAACTCTATTTTCATGGAGTAACTGTCTTTTAATTTCACGGTTGCAATCACCATCTGCAGTGATTTTGGAGCTCAAATAAATAAAGTCTGACATTGTTTCCACTGTTTCCCTATCAATTTGCCATGAAGTGATGGGATCAGATGCCATGATCTTCGTTTTCTGAATATTGAATTTAAAGCCAACGTTTTTACTCTCCTCTTTCACTTTAATCAAGGGGCTCATCAGTTCTTCTTCACTTCCTGCTATTAAGGTGGTGTCACCTGCATCCCTGCAGTCTTGATCCAGCTTGTGCGTCTTCCAGCCCACCATTATTCATGATGTACCCTGTATATAAGTGATATAAGCAGGGTGACAATATACAGCCTTGACATAGTCCTTTCTCAAGAGACAGGTCAGGTGTTCTGGTATTCCCATCCCTTTCAGAATTTTCCATAGTTTGTTGTGATTCACACAATCAAAGGCTTTGGCACAGTCAATAAAGTAAAAATAGATTTTTTTTTTCTGGAATTGTTTTGCTTTTTCGATGATCTAGCAGATGTTGTCAATTTGATCTCTGGTTCCTCTGACTTATCTAAATCCACCTTGAACATCTGGAAGTTCATGGTTCACATATTGCTGAAGCCTTACTTGGAGAATTTTGAGTATTACTTTAGTAGCCTGTGAGATGAGTGCAACTATGCAATAGTTTGAAAATTCTTTCATGTTGCCTTTCTTTGGGAAATGGTAATTGGTCCTTTTCCCCACAAATCTGAAAGAACACATCTGGGACCTGCCCTAGGTCTGGGTTGGGATAATTAGGATGCTCCAAGTATGGGGCAACACCTGGGACTTCTAAGAATGGATCAAGACTGGGCTGGGCTCCAGTACAATCACATAGCAGAGAAACTGAGAGGCAGAGAAGTCAAGGTTTTTCCTTTTGCCTTTTGAAAGGCACAAATACCAGGTCAGGGGTTCTGGCCACCATGAATGACACTGTTGGCAACATCATAAACAAGGACACTTTTACACTTTGTTTCCCAAAACCTAGTGTAATCTTTCAACTTAAACTTTCCTCAACTATCATCATTGTGAGCAGAGTCCAACTCTAGATAGATCCCCCTGACTGCCTGTTGATGGTTTGATTCCATTGAATTTTCTGGAGGGCCTCTAGTTCAGAGCCTTTCCAAGGTGATGTCTCACTCATCTATTGAAATAACTGAAGGACATCTAGTCCAGCGCCTCTCAAAAGTGATGTATCACTTAGGGATCCTCCACATTCCCAGCAATTAGTGATAGCTATTTCTTTGTCTACTTCCTCAGCTGGGTGAATAAAAGATTATCTTCAAGAGCAGGCATTTATTGTCTTTTGGAGAAGCTTGGAGATGGTTATATAGTCCCTTGTGTCCTGGCTCAGAGTCCAATCCTTTGCATTTAGTTTTAGGAGTCCGAGTGTCAACTGTATTTACCAGGGGAGTTAACCAGGAGTAGCTCTTATCACGCCAGCCTCAAGAATTTGTTGAGTCCTAGTCCAGCATACTACTTCTCCCATGGGCCAGAATACCACAAGTCAACTTGGCATTGTAATCTGGCCATGTGATAATGATACCAAAAATGTTTCCCCCTCACCAGGAATATTTAGAAACTGATTAATAGCATGCAAGTGACTGGTGTGCATAGTAGATGAATGTGGGGCATGACTTATGCAATATTATACAATGCTATACATTGCAAAGTTGTATAATCAGAACAGTCCCCTGATTCCTACACTGAGTGGATATTTTGCATCTGAACAGAGATACAAGGAAAAAACTTTTTTTCTTTTCTTCATATCTAACCTGTTTATAGTAAGAGGAACCTCAAAAAAAAAAAAAAAAAAAGGAGTATAAGAAAATAAACAAAGCAGAGTAAGCTTTAGATGATAATCACTCCAGGGGAGACATAAAGTACAGTCTTATTTTTACTAAGATAAATAGAGGGAGTCCCAGTCCAATTAACAAATAATACATCCATAGTTCACTGGTCCTGCTGGTTTCTTAAGCTTCAGCGATACACTGATGGTCCAGCTTCTGTTGTTGCAAAAACAGGACTTTGGGATCATTGTTCCCATCTTCACAAGGTCAGCTGAAGTTCAGGGGTGTGCCTCCAGACTGACGCCTGCTTCCCACTTTCCTTAGCTATGGGTTGGACCATCAAGACTGACTCTGAAGTGATGCATCCAAGCACTTTTCCTGTTACTTTGAGAGCAGGTGGAGTGGTTAAAATTACAGAATAGGACCCTCTCCCCATTAATTTCAAGGGCTCCTTCTTCTAGTCTTGTACTCATACTTGGCCCTCATGTTTGTGGTGGTGTACTGTTATGCCTAACAATATGGGTATCATATCCATGACCCATTTGTGTGTTTGAGAGATGATATGTCCAAATTCTTCCAGCTATTTATGTAAATTCAAGTATTCCAGGTTTTGGTGTCCCCTCTTAAGTTGCCCAGTGTGGGCAGGCATTCATACAGGATTTCAAGTTGGGGCAACCCTATCCCTGCCCTAGGTGAACATCTCATCTTCAAGACGACCATGGGTAATATATCTACCCACTGTAATCTGGTCTCCTGACCTAGCTTGGCCAGGGTTTGTGTGAGGTTTCTGTTAATACATTCTTCTTTCTCTGAACTCTGGAGGCAGTAGAAAGTATGCAATTTCCACCAGGTCATCAAAGCCCTTGCCATCTGTCGGGCTGTCTCAGCTACAATTGCAAGTCCACTGTCACACACAATGATCAGAGACATTCCATACCTGGGGACAATGTCTCTCAGGAGTACCTTCTCTTGCTTTTCTTGTTTGCATTGGAAAGTTCTCTGCTGCTGCTTCTTCTAAGTCACTTCAGTAGTGTCTGACTATGTGCAACCCCATAGAAGGCAGCCCACTAGGCTCCCCCCGACCCTGGCATTCCCAGTCAAGAACACTGGAATGAGTTGCCATTTCCTTCTCCAATGCATGAAAGTGAAAAGTGAAAGGGAAGTCACTCAGTCGTGTCCGACTCTTAGCGACCCCATGGACTGTAGCCCACCAGGCTCCTCTGTCCATGAGATTTTGCAAGTGAGAGTGCTGGAGTGGGGTGCCATTGCCTTCTCCCATGAAAAACTGCAGAGGAAATCTCAAATGTATCTGAATCCTCAGCTTGTAGTGATTTCAATAAAATCTAATTCCATATCCTCAAATGGGCAGGGACCCCAGAACTGCCCCTGCCAGGCCACTAGGGCCCCTGATAAGCATTATTTTGTAGACAGTTTATACACCACTGGGAAACAGAATAGCAGAGTGTGGGGTGGTGAGCAATGAGATGGCAATTTTATATATATATAAAATTTATTTATTTATTTATTTGTTTGTTTGTTTGTTTTAATTTATTTGTTTATTTATTTTTTGTTGATTGAGCCACAAGACACTTCCATTGCTCCTGACAGGTCATGCAGATCCAAATTCAGGGAGGCCTTAGGTGGGCGATTTTTAGCCATTATTCAATACATGGAAATTGGTCAGGGTGGCCAGGATCTCCAGTAACAACTCTATATACTGCTGGCGCAATGGGCACATTTAAGGCACTCTCTGGGTGCCCAATAACCATAAAGGAGAGCTACTCTAGTGTGCAAAGAGTGAACAGCTTTGCAGCACTCAATTCTACACCATAATCTCCAGTGAATCCTTAAAATTCTTAACCATACACTCTAAGATAGTGGGTTTTGAAGTCAAGTTCCCCATTATGAAAGAGTTCTTTCCCTGAGGTGATCCCACATAACAAATGGAAACACTGATTTTCATCCTCCTAGCTGCTCCCCTTGCAGAGATTTAGGCACCTCTTAACCTTGGCTGGTCAGCATAAAACCCTGACCTTGACCAGACTCACAGGGAGAGATTAGACCCCCCTGAAACTGCTGCTGGCCTAAGCTGGACGAAGTCAGTCACCATGGAACCAAGGTTGGAATTCATTCAGGCTGTGTAGCCTGAAGACAGTGGTGCATGTAGTCTCATTTACCTCAGTCACTGTCATACACACCAGAATTGTCAGACTACCCAAAAGAACAAAAACTTTTCTGTGTGATTCTCTGGTCACTGGGATGTGATCAGACTCTTCTTGCACTATGTGGTGGGTCCTGACTCAGGGGGATGTGCTGTAGGCCATCAGGTGTCTGACACTGTGCCTGGAACCAACTTCTGCTTTCCTTATGAGTCCATTCAGGAAGTTGAATGGGCTGGCACCGCTCAAGCAACGTTGGGTTCCAGCAAACAGCTGCGAGGCACTTATCTGTTTGTCACCAGGCCAGCTGCTGTAACTTTCTCTGGTTCCCTGACAATGGTGGTGTACATGTTTGTCAGCTTCCCATCTAGTGCACCAGAATATGGTGTAGAAAGTGTAGTGGCAGAAAGAGAAAAGTGGAACTTGGGCGTGCAAAACCACAGGGTTTATTCAGCACCTGTGCAATGTCAGTGGAGTCATTTCCAGAGACTGAGTGACAGAATTGTTCTGGGCATTTTTCATACAGCACAGGTTTTGGGGTCTTCAGGACTTTCCCACTTCCCACAGGTCAGATCCCACCTCTTTGGGCAGCTTAGGTTTCAGCCGATGTGATAGGCAATCAAAATTACAGAGCTGAAGGTGGTAAGTGGTGAGCAAATCCTGGTTAAGGAGGATAACAGAGACAGAAGGCAGAAAGTTTTTATTTTTAATGTGAGCTGGTATTCTAGTTGAATGTTTCCCCATATCTACTTAAATGACATGGTGTTTTTAATATTTTCCATCATTCCCACCACACATTTACTATCCATTCTTCCTTCCACAGCCAGGAAAGTTCTGGGGGTTCACACATTCATTTGTGATGGTGTGCATGCATATATACATACATACATACACACACCCATGAAAGGAAAGTTGCAGAATGATAGGTTTACTTGTCCAGGATAATGGATTTTGGTAAACACCCTTCTTATAGTCCCATTTTTTATTTCATTCCTTCGTTCATCAAGTCAACCCACACTTCTATGACTTATCCCAGAAGGTTAAAAACTCTTAGGATTTCCTCATGAAGATGACTGAATTGCTCAGGATGTGGGTAGAGTTTGAAGTGCTTGCCCTGGGCAGATGAGTAATATGGACGTGTTCTATATTTTCTCATAATCTTGGACAGGTTCAACGTGATGAGTACATTGGGTTGATTCCATTCACTGAGCTCTCTTTCCAAGAATAACACAAAAATTGCAAGAGGTTTGTCTCAGCTGAAGTGGAATATCCAGTTCTCAGCATGCACTGCTCAAAATCATTTCTTGTCAATGTATCCTTGTCGGGGTCCACCCAGGTGGATCCAGGGTGATTTGAAGGTGGAGATGGAGTTGGCGAGAAAAACACTTATTGAGAAATATAAGATTACATTAGGAAATAATAGAATGGTAGGAAAATTTAGATGGAGAAAAGAAGGCTGAATAACTGGGTTTATGTGGAATAACAATCACCATCTACATAGGCCACAGTCATCTTTCCGTTCTCCCGAAGGAGAGGAGGCACTGAGGCCTTCCCGGTCCCATCTTAGAAGCCCAGGCATAATTAGTAGGCTTGGTGAGGACCCACTCCCCAGATGGAAATTCAGCCAGAAGGGGAAAGAAAGAATGACATGGGGGGGAATCAGCCTTTCCAGAAACTGATCCGTTTTCTTTATTTTCAGGTTTGCTTATATACCTTTTTTACACATAGGGATGAATACAGAGTCCGCGGGTTCAGCAGTCCTGACCTTATCAAAATCAGGTGCTTTACATAAAAATAAAAATATCTTAGGGGTTTTACATCATCTTCTGGCCAAGAGGCCTGCTGACACTTCATGACCCTCTCTTTCTGATAACCAAGAAATTTATTTTTTCCAAGGGTGTTTTTCCTTAAACCAGGCACCATCCTCCAAATAAAGTTACATTCCTAAAGGGTGAGAGTGTAATGAGTTACAATCAAGAAAGGAATTTATTTAACCCAAGGTAACATGACTAATCTTAAAGGTTAATACTTATTTTTCTTATATGCTAGTTATATTAAGGGCAGGGAATATGGAGATTTAACAGTAAAACATCAGCTTAACAAATGAAATCCCTTTACCAATGTTCCCCTTAAGATCTATTTAGTCTTAAGATAGTTATAAAGTTACATTTTTACGTAGCAAGGACACTGATTTATAACAAAGTACAGTGATCTATAACAAAGGAGAAAATTCATTAACTCAAAAAGTCTAGTATTGCTAACAGCAGAAACTACATTTCTTTTTCTATATTCCAGATACATTGATTAATATATTCCCAGGTGCCTAAGGACATGGAGGCCTGGCCTTGCATATGCCAAGCCTCCTTTTTCATGACCTTTGCCATGGGCGGAGTTCCTCATGCTGGCCCCCTGGCATTTCCCCCTTTTTTGTTTGTGGCAAGTAGAAAAGAGTTTTATGCATGATACAAGTTTCTTAAGACTTATGCTAGCTATAGCTATATTATTTTCTACGTTACTTGTTTCAGCCTACTCAAAAAAATATGCCTAACAATGTCTTTGAGCCCCCTTCCCCTCTACGCAAACCCTTAAAAATGTATCCAGCATTTATCTTATTTAAGGCAACCACTGCAACCTCCGTTTGCACCTCCCCAGGACTTAAGAATTCCCCATTTTGCCTCCAAAACCTCCCAGAACATTGTTTAAGGTGGAAAAAGATAGGGAGAATATTTTTGAGCAAAAGATCCTTTAAAACAGAGCCTGCTCCTTGCAGAAAATCCCCTCAGGGGGGCCTTAATTAAGCAAAACAAACAAAAAAAAAAAAAAAAAAAAAGGGCAGGGGGAAATAATTGTAACAAAAAAGTTTCTAAAAATAAAGTTTTTCTTTTGTGGACAAATGAGGCATTTGGCCAGCAATGTTCTGCTAAACAGAGACAACAAGCCCTGCCAATCAACCCCAGGAAGCTCAGGCCTAGACCTCATTCCATCACTGCCAGTGGGCGTGACTAGCCCCCTGCCTGAGGGCATGTAGGACTTGTGCTAGGGTGTAGCTCGCTTTCTTTTCAAGAGATTTTGGCAGTGCCTGGTTTAGTAGATTCTGGTTATAATAGAGAAATCAAAGTTTTGATAATAGCACAGCTTTTGCTTTTACCTGATTATCAGATAGAAAAAAAAACCTTGACTTCTCAAGCTAGGAGCCCCAGAAGATTTGGATCTAGTGATCTAGCTTTTTGGGTGCAGGAAATTACCGCTTCTAGGCCTTTAAAAGATCTTTTACTGGCCCAGCTCCTGGCCAACATCTACTACTGAAAATGAGTTGATAGGATTAGAAAAAGTAGTATGTAGAGTGGGAATACTGCAAAAAAAAAAAAAAAAGTGAGATAAACTTCGGAACCTTGGAGAATAGTGAGTTCCCCATTGCTGGGGATATTCAAATCAAAGATTAGATGATTGCTTGTCATCTAAAAAGCTATAGATCAGATTTAGGTTATGGAAGGATAACTGGAGAAGCTTATAAAGACATTGTGCAACACCTCTTCACTTGCTTCTCATACTTAGATCTGTCAAAAATTTTTAAAACTGATAATGTCCCTTTGAAGTTGCGGAGAGATTGTTTACTAACTTTAAATGATTTCCAGGAATTATTAGGGGGTATTAATTGGATATGCCCACATTTAAAACTGACTACTGCAGATATAAAGCCTTTTGTTTACTTAAGTGATCCTAATCCCAGTTCTAAGAGAAAGTTGACTAGGGAGACAGATCCCCTTTTGTTAAAGTGGAGAGGCTTTAAATGGAGAAGCCACCTCGCCCCCGAGGCCAGGAGCGGCAGCTGAGACAAGCCACCCACGCCCAAGGCCAGGGCCAGCGGACTGGAGGAGAAACCCGAGGAATGGTGGCTGGGCGGGCCCAGGAGGGCCTAGAGGAGCTATCCTACATTGAGGGTTGGGAACGGTGGCGGTGAGGAGACACCCCTCATCAAAGGTAAGGTGCAGTGGCTCTGCTGGAGCAGTCGTGAAGAGATACCCCACGCTCAAGGTAAGTGAAAC
>SJXQ01011863.1:316817-330445 GCA_006408695.1 Aepyceros melampus | reverse complement strand
ATTTCTCTTACCTTGGGCGTGTACTTCCCTGAAATCGCATAACATATCCAATAACATGGCTGCAATAAAATAGGCAATATCAAGTACTGGTATGTACAAATCTCTCATACAACCTGCATGTACTATGTTAAATGGTACAACTACTGTCAAAAAATTTAGTGGTTTCTAAAATGTTGAACTGACTATATGATCAAGCCATAGCACTGGTAGGTATTTACCTAAAATCAAAGGAAATAAGTATTCATTGAATTATTTGTACATGAATGCATATAGCAGCTTTACTTTTAAGAACCAAAAAGTGGAAATAACCCAAATATTCATCAATAGATGAAAGAATGAACAAACTAGCATATCCATACAATAAAATGTTAAAAAGGAGGAGAATTTTTGTACTGGCAACTGCATGAATAAATCTTAAAATAATTATGAGTGAAAGAAAATAGGAAAAAGTGGTATATGCAATGATATAATTTATATGAAACTCTGGAGTAACAAAGGTCAATAAAGTTATTATATATTAAACATATTTAATACATAGGCAGATTTGTACATGAATGCATATAGCAGCTTTACTTTTAAGAACCAAAAAGTGGAAATAACCCAAATATTCATCAATAGATGAAAGAATGAACAAACTAGCATATCCATACAATAAAATGTTAAAAAGGAGGAGAATTTTTGTACTGGCAACTGCATGAATAAATCTTAAAATAATTATGAGTGAAAGAAAATAGGAAAAAGTGGTATATGCAATGATATAATTTATATGAAACTCTGGAGTAACAAAGGTCAATAAAGTTATTATATATTAAACATATTTAATACATAGGCAGATTTATACAGGTATAATTAACACACAATAACTTGCACTTATTTAATATTTTATTTATATTTTCAATTATATATGTGTATATATGCATACACATACCTATGATATGTTAATATTGCCTGAGTTTCCAAAATATAGCAATGTGGATCAACATTCCCTATTATTGTCATTACAGAGCAACTCAAACTATATGGAGTTAATTAAGCAGAGACTATTTGCTGAGTATAGGGTGGTGTTGTTAGATTTTTTTTTCTGTTGAAAGTAGTACAATGCTGCTGCTGCTGCTGATGCTACAGTTTAAGAAAAGTTGATGCAAAGAACTGCTATTAATTAAACATTAGACTTATAATTTCTTTAAGAATTTCATGGTATGTTGAATTACATTGACTTCACTCATGATAGGCAATAATAGAGATTAATGGTGTACTATTAAATGTATTTTCAGGGAATTGGTGCAATCTCTGAAGCCCTGAAGGAATTTCCTATGCATTATAAATTATATGGTAATGTTATCAATTATTTATAAAAATTACTCAGTTTTCCACTGAAGCAAAAAATAAGCAATCAATTCACACAATTGGATTCATAAATGATATTTTCCTTTAAAACTGACATTCGAAGTATTTCTACTTTGTTGATAATCATTTATATACTGTTTTAACTAGTGAAATGTGAAGTTTAAGATTGGAGCAATAAATTTACTCCCAGATTTTATGATCAACCCATTGAAGGACTTTTTCTTTCTCAATGCAACTATTTCTAATTATGATTGCTAGAGTATTATTGGATTAGAAAATATGAATAACTAATGAATAAACCTAATAAAAGCTGGGCACAGAACAAAATGCATCTTTGCTGTGATCCTATTATTGCAGTAGGAAAAGATCAGGCAGCATCCAATCTGAAGACTTCTTCCTTTTTCCCCCACTTATATAGTGAGTTCTTCCTTCACAATTCTCTCAATTATTATGTATAGACCCACACATAAAGATGTACATACATGAAACATGCACACTTGCATACATACTTACTGAAGAAGATATTCTTACATGAGGATGCTAAAAACTATTTTAAAGTCTGTTAACTGAACAAGAACCCTGTAATCAAGCAGCAAGAGCATCTGAAAATAAAACTGCTCTGTTCACCTAACACTGTGCCCTGGTTAAGGATTGCATCAGTTCTAAGCAAGATGTGGCTTTTTCTATTTTTGCACAGAAGCCCAAGTGGGCTAGCAGCAGCTCTGATGGACACGATAGATTTACAGTCATCGTGGTTAGAAAGAAAGAAAATAATTCTTTATTCATGGTAAACTGACCCCAATTATGAGATTTACCCTTTGAAAATACACAAACCAAAATTAATGGAGATTTCTTGGTAAGACTATGCATACATGTGTGGAAGAGTAGGAAAGCACCATAACAATCACTATGGAAAGCTGGAGATACACAAAGAACCCTTAACTGAGTTACACTGTATTCATTGCTCCAAGTTCCAATGTTTCTCTAAAGATGTGTTGTTTTTGTATATTAATCCTGTTTTGGGTCTGCTGAGCTTATAGCACATGTGTGTTGCCCTGTTTTGATAAAACTTTGAAAATTTTCACTCAATAATTCCTGAAATATTTCTGACTCCATTTAAACTTTCTTCTCCTTTTGGGATTTCAATTACATATATGTTAGGCTGACTGATGCTATACATAACTGAAGCTCTGTCAACTTTATATTTCAAACTTTTTTCTTCCTTTTATCTGTGTCAATAGTTACTATTGTCCTATCTTTAAGTTCACTCATTCTATTTTTTGACTAATCAAATTTTAACCTCACCCAATAAATTTTGTTTCAGACAGTATTTTTTTAATTCAATTATCTCTATTTCTTTTTACAGTTTCTATATCTCTCCAGAAATTTTGCACCATTTTACCCACTAAGCCAACTTTTAACATATTTATCATAGTTATATTAAAGTCCTTGTCTGTTAAATCTAAGATGTCTGAGGTTCTGTTTCTATTAACTGTTTTTCTCTTGACCATGGCTCACATTTTCCAGCTTCTTTGCCTTACTACCAACATTTTATTGTGTACAAGACATTACAGGTTATATATTACAGAGACTCTGGACTTTGTAATGTTTCTCTGAAGTGTGTTGAGTTGTAATTTAATGAGTCAACTTGGCCTTATGGAGGTATGGATTTAGATTTTTTTAGGAGAATCCCAGGGATGGGGGAGCCTGGTGGGTCACACAGTCGGACACGACTAAGGTGACTTAGCAGCAACAGGAGGCTGGACTTATTTTGGCTTTAAACTCCCTAGGATATATGTTATACTCTCTGAATATTGTCTATATTTCTTAAATATATCCTTCTGGATTTTCAATGGGAAACCAAAGATTTTTACCAAGCCTCTTTAACTCATTGTATTTTGAATTCCAAAGTTTGATTTTCAAGTTAAAACAGATGCTAAAATCTCTTCAGTTCTTGCAGATATCATCTGTTATTTTCACTACTTTATTTGAAGTCTTATTTTTTGCATGGAAGTTTAATTTTCAGCAAAAGATTTGAAGGCAATTTAGTTGGGAATTTTGAAGGTTCCACTTCTGTCTCCTTTCTTTCTAGAAGATCTTCTCTGTTTCCACACCAAGTCTGTTCTCTCACCTCATTAGAATCCCATCTCCCAAGTACATGAGAACTGGGGATTCATCTAAAGGGAAAAGCTTTTAGTAGACGTGGGTCTCACTTAACTAGCTTCACTGGTTTAAGAGTTGAATTTTCTTCAATCTCTGTCTGTTCTTGGTTATTTTTCAATATTTTCAAGCCACTGTTGTTATTGTTTTCATTTTGCTGTAAGTCTACAGTTATTATTGCTATGAAGAAATAAAATACTAGAAGTTGGGAATTTCTGTTTTATGTCTCATCAAATTTAAAGATGAAATAATTATTCTGACAAACATGTGTACACCCGTGGTGGATTCATGTTGATGTATGGCAAAACCAATACAGTGTTGTAAAGTAAAATAAAATAAAATAAAATCTGGAAAAAAAAAATCCTTAACTGGAATACTATCCACTCTGATACCATCTCTTCTTCAGTTCACTTCAGTCACAGAGTCATATCTGACTCTTTGCAACCCCATGGATCTCAGCATGCCAGGCCTCCCTGTCCATCACCAGTTCCTGGAGTTTGCTCAAACTAGTGTCCGTTGAATCTGTGATGCCATCCAACCATCTCATACTCTGTTGGCCCCTTCTCCTACTGCCTTCAATTTTTCCCAGCATCAGGGAATTTACAAATGAGTCAGCTCTTTGCATCAGATGACCAAAGTATTGGAGTTCCAGTCTCAACATCAGTCCTGCCAATGAACACCCAGGACTGATCTCCTTTAGGATGGACTGGTTAGAACTCCTTGTAGTCCAAGGGACTCTCAGGAGTCTTCTCCAACACCACAGTTCAAAAACATCAGTTCTTTGGTGCTCAGCTTTCCTTATAGTCCAACTCTCACATCCATACATGACTACTGGAAAAAACATAGCCTTGACTAGATGGACCTTTGTTGGCAAAGTTATATCAATGCTTTTTAACATACTATCTAGGTTGATCATAACTTTCTTTCCTAGGAGTAAGCGTCTTTTAATTTCATGACTGCAGTCACCATCTGCAGTGATTTTGGAGCCCAAAAAATAAATAAGTAAATAAATAAAGTCTGACACTGTTTCCACTGTTTACCCATCTATTTGCCATGAAGTGATGGGACCAGATGCCATGATCTTCGTTTTCTGAATGTTGAGCTTTAAGCCAACTTTTTCAGTCTCCTCTTTCACTTTCATCAAGAGGCTCTTTAGTTCTTCTTTGCCTTCTTCCATAAGGGTAGTGCCATCTGCATATCTGAGGTTACTGATATTTCTCATGGCAATGTTGATTCCAGCTTGTGCTTCTTCCATCCCAATATTTTTCATGATGTTCTCCACATATAAGTTAAATAAGCAGGGTGACAATATATAGCCTTGACGTACTCCTTTCCCTAATTGGAACAAGTCTGCTTTTCTATGTCCAGTTCTAACTGTTGCTTCCTGATCTGCATATAGGTTTCTTAAGAGGCAGGTCAGGTGGTCTGGTATTCCCATCTCTTGAAGAATTTTCCACAGTTTACTGTGATAAACAGAGTCAAAATCTTTGAGATACTCAGAAAAGCAGAAATAGATGTTTTTCTGAAACTCTTTTGCTTTTTTGATGATCCAGCAGATGTTGGCGATTTGATCTCTGGTTCCTCTGCCTTTTCTAAAACCAGCTTGAACATCTGGTATTTCACAGTTCACATATTATTGAAGTCTGACTTGGAGAAGTTTGAGAATTAGTTTACTAGTGTGTGAGATGGGTGAAGTTGTGTGATAGTTTGGACATTCTTTGGCATTGTCTTTCGTTGGGATTGGGCCACTGCTGAGTTTTCCAAATTTGATGGCATGTTGAGTGCAGCACTTTCACAGCACTATCTTCTAGGATTTGAAATAGCTCAGTTGGAATTCCATCACTTCCACTAGCTTTGTTCATGTGATGCTTCCTAAGGCCCACTTTACTTGACATTCCTGGATGTCTGGTTCTAGGTGACTGATCACAGCATCATGATTATCTGGGTCGTGAAGATCTTTTTTTTTTTTTTTTTGTACAATTCTTCTTTGTATTCTTGCCACCTCTTCTTAATATCTTTTGCTTCTGTTAGGTCTATGGACCATTTCTGTCCTCAATGGTCCTCAATAAAGGACCATTTCTGTCCTTTATTGAGCCCATCATTGCATAAAATGTTCCCTTGGTATCTCTACTTTTCTTGAAGAGATCTCTAGTCTTTCACATTCTACTGTTTTCCTCTATTTCTTTACACTGATCATTGAGGAGGGGTTTCTTATCTCTCTTTGCTATTCTTTGGAACTCTGCATTAAAATGGATATATCTTTACTTTTCTCCTTTGTTTATCCCTTCTGTTTCTTTCACAGCTATTTGTAAGGCCGCCTGAGACAGTCATTTGCTTTTCTGCATTTCTTTTTTCTTGGGGATGGTCTTGATCCCTGTCTTCTGTACAACGTCTCAAACCTCCATCCATAGTTCATCAGGGACTCAGACTATCACTAGTCCCTTAAATCTATTTCTCACTTCCACTATATAATCATAAGGGATGTTTAAACTTGTTAAAATGGTCACACTATCAAAAGCAAGTTGCATATTTAATGTAATCCCTCTTGAAATACTCATGACATTTTTCACAGAACTAGAATAAATAATTTTAAAATTTATATGGAACCACTAAAGACTCAGAACTGCAAAGCAATCATGAATAAAAAGAGCAAAGCTGTAGGTACAACCAGTCCAGACTTCAGAATATACTACAAAGCTACAACAAAGTAATCAAAACAACATGATACTGGCATAAAGCAGTAGCATAGATCAATGGAACAGAATGGCTCTCTCAACAGACAGCCCATTCACTTTATGTTAACTACTTCATGGTTAAGATGGCAAGAATATAGAATGAAAAAAAAAAAAAGACAGTCTCTTGAATAAGTGGTGCTGGGAAAACTGAAAAAAAAATGAGGATAATATGGTTCCTCATACTATGTACAAAAATAAAGTTCAAATGGGTTAAAGACCTAAATGTAAGACTTGAAAACATAAAATTACTAGAAGAAAATGTGGATAAAACACACTTTGAAATAAATATTAGAAATACTTTATTGGATGTATATTCTAATACAAAGGAAACAAAAGTAAACCAAAGGGCTTGATTAAACTTAAATTTTTTTGCACAGTAAATGAAACCATGGACAAATGAAAACATAACCTATTGAATGGGAGAAAATATTCGCAAATAATATGACCAATAAGGGCTTAATATTCAAAATACATAAGGTCATATAACTCAATATAAAAAAAACCCAAACACTCAATTTAAAACTGAGTAGAATACCTGAATAGACATTTTTTCAAAAACAATATACAGATGACCACAAGAAATATGAAAAGATGCTCAGCATTGCTATCATCAGAGAAATGCACATCAAAACAACTATAAGATAGCACCTCACACCAGTCACATTCAGTGCAGTTCAGTTAAGTCACTCAGTCGTGTCCACCTGTTTGTGATCCCATGAACCCCAGCACGCCAGGCCTCTCTGTCCATCACCAACTCCCAGAGTTTACCCAAACTCATGTCCATCGAGTTGGTGATACCATCCAGCCATCTCATCCTTTATTGTCCCCTTCTCCTCCTGCCCTCAATCCCTCCCAGAATCAGGAACTTTTCCAATGAGTCAGCTCTTCACATGAGGTGGCCAAAGTATTGGAGTTTCAGCTTGAACACCAGTCCTTCCAATGAATACCCAGGACTGATCTCTTTTAGGATGGACTGGTTGGATCTCCTTGTAGTCCATGGGACTCTCAAGAGTCTTCTCCAACACCACAGTTCAAAAGCATCAATTCTTCAGCACTCAGCTTTCTTCACAGTCCAACTCTCACATCCATACATGACCTCTGGAAAAACCATAGCCTTGACTAGATGGACCTTAGTTGGCCATGTAATGTCTCTGCTTTTGAATATACTATCTAGGTTGGTCATAACTTTTCTTCCATGGAGTAAGCGTATTTTAATTTCATGGCTGCAGTCACCATCTGCAGTGATTTTTGTATCTCCTTGTAGTCCATGGGACTCTCAAGAGTCTTCTCCAACACCACAGTTCAAAAGCATCAATTCTTCAGCACTCAGCTTTCTTCACAGTCCAACTCTCACATCCATACATGACCTCTGGAAAAACCATAGCCTTGACTAGATGGACCTTAGTTGGCCATGTAATGTCTCTGCTTTTGAATATACTATCTAGGTTGGTCATAACTTTTCTTCCATGGAGTAAGCGTATTTTAATTTCATGGCTGCAGTCACCATCTGCAGTGATTTTTGGAGCCCAAAAAAATAAAGTCTGACACTGTTCTACTGTTTCCCCATCTATTTCCCATGAAGTGATGGGACCAGATGCCATGATCTTTGTTTTCTTGTTCCTCTGCCTTTTCTAAAACCAGCTTGAACATCAGGGAGTTCACGGTTCACGTATCGCTGAAGTCTGGCTTGGAGAAGTTTGAGCATTACTTTACTAGCATGTGAGATAAGTGCAATTGTGCGGTAAGTTCTTCTTTAATAAAGTGCTGAAAAGTGAAAGTGAAAGTGAAGTCACTCAGTCATGTCCGACTCTTTGCGACCTCATGGACTGTAGCCTACTAGGCTCCTCCATCCATGGAATTTTCCAAGCAAGAGAACTGGAGTGCATTCCTATTTCCTTTTCCAAGGGATCTTCCAGACACCCCCCTCCCCCGCATTGAACCCGTGTCTCCGCATTGCAAGCAGACACTTTTACTATCTGAGCCACCAGGGAAGCTAAGTGTTATAGCTATTTAATTTTAGTATTTATCATTGCTATTATGAACTTCTGGAAAATACACTCTAACATCACACAAATACTGCATCGTTTATTGTAAGCATAAGAAAAATTTTGTGCATATTTTAAAATAGCAAATTTTAAAGAGGAGGTTCTTATTTTTAAGGAGGTAACTTATCACACTCTTTAAGAATAGAATTGTTCTAAAACTTAGACACAATATTCTCTGCTCTAATTCTGACAAAAGTCCAGAAAGATAATATTTAATCTGCATTTATTTAGCAAATACTACAAAATTCATTTACTTTTAATCAACCTGGGGTTAATCTTAACAATGGTATCCTTATTAAGACTAAGAATGTGGACATGTGGTGGGAAAGCAGCTTCATTTCAAGGTACTTAAAGTACTTCACAAATAGCATCCTATGGTTGGCAAAATGAAGGCAATAACTTTAATAATGATAACAGATTCACTGTAAAACATTATAGAAAAAACACACAAAATGAGTTGAAATTCCAAGCTTGTTGTTGTTGTTATTCAGGTGCTAAGTTGTGTCTGACTCTTTGTTACCCTAATTACTGCAGAACATCAGGCTTCCCTGTTCTTTGCTATCTCCATGAGTTTGTTCAAACGCCTGCCATTGGTGATGCCATTCAACCATCTCATCTTCTGTTGCTCGCTTCTCCTCTTGTCCTCAATCTTTCCCCGCATCAGAGTCTTTTCCAAACAGCTGGTTCTTCACAGCAGGTGAACAAATATTGGAGCTTCAGCTTCAGTATTAGTCCTTCCTATGAATATTTAGGGTTGATTTCCTTTAGGATTGATTGGTTTGATATCCTTGCTATTCAAGGGACTCTCAAGAATCCTCCAAGCTTCTTAATGCTAATTTAGTACATCAATGTACTAAACAACTTTCACCCCGGACTTACATTGATTATCTATTTTCTTCCTAGCCAGGTCAAAATAATTGATCAGCTGACAACATGGCTGCCCAGTTAGAATGTCATGTTTTAAAATTTATATATATACACACACACACACACACACACACACATATATATATATATATATATATAAAGCCAACAAAGAATTAGAATCTGAGTACTGCTCATAAGTAAGTTGTGTGTAGATAACATCACAAAAGTGGAGTCCATTATGATTTTTTCTAATCATTAAGGGCAATAATGACATATTAAGAATAAAACCAGCAGAATTCCAAATAAGAAATGGTGAAAAATTGATAGAAATCATCATTTTTACAACTATTATAGTAATAACTGATTCAGGAAAATTCAAATAGATTCTAATTGTTTTATTCATGAGAGTATGCTGGGGGGAAATGTGTATGCTCTCAAAATCTTTCTATAGATTTCTTATTAGCTAATTACAAAAGGGAAATATGTATCTCTATGGTGAAGAAAGCAGTCAGATACAACTTTGTGGTAGTGAAGTACTTTAAGACCATGAAAAGAATCTTTTTCTGATTCTGATAATAAATAAGTGTCAATGTCTACTCAACTGAGCATGAAGACTCCCCCCATCAAATGGCTGCAGTGTAATTGACAGTGTAATTGACATGGATGGACCAGTTAGTTATTCTGCTGTGACCTTCATATTTTTTAAAATGCTGTAGTTGTATTTTTTTAGTTGATTTATTATATTTTATGAGCACACCACAGGAAGCCTCAGTTGATATTCATCAGCCATAGAGTCTGTAGTGTCAAAAAGATTTCAGTTATAACATGCCTAAAAGCCTTAATTCTGCTTTTATAGTTATGTTGACATTTGAGGAAAGCATTATAAAATAAAGAGCCCTATTGAGATAAACACATGCTGTCTTCTGGAGTGTTAAACTATTGGCAAGGATAACTTCAACTAAATAACTACAGCAGCTGGGCCCAGCATCAAGCATATGTGCAGTGTCCTTCTTACATACCGTTCATTGATGGTTGATCAATTGCTATGCTAGTTTTTTTATTTTTCCTCTCACAGTAAAACTTGAGGATAAGTTTATGTAGCTATTAGACTACTGATACTAAAAAGTTCTTTTTGTACTTTGTTTTCATTATTATTCCTCAGCATTTGAAGATAAGAGTCCCTTCTTATGAAAATGATCATAAAAGCTACTGTAATCTTTTTGTTCTATAAAAAGCCTTCATTACCTTTGAAACTTTGATTGTCCTTCACTTCTATTAAACAGGACATCTTGTTAGACAGACAATCTGGGAGTTTCTTCCCCACTCTGTGAAAACTGTCTCTCCAACATTCAGTGGAGTCTTATGGTCTAAAAGTAAAAACAGGAAGAGTGTAAAAGAAGATAAATTGTTTATGCAAGGTGAACCAATGTCAATACAGAAGTTAGTCACTATAAAAATGCATGCCCTTGGGTTATTTACATCATTAATTCAACCTAACATTCTCATTATTTTTTAAAAAAATGACCAGAATATTTACTACTAGCAATAAGTCTTGTGAGTGAGTGAGTGAAGTCGCTCAGTCGTGTCCGACTCTTTGCGACCCGTGCACTGTAGCCCATCAAGCTCCTCCATCCATGGGATTCTCCAGGCAAGAATACTGGAGTGGGTTGCCATTTCCTTCTCCAGGGGATCTTCCCGACCCAGGGATCGAACCCAGGTCTCCCACATTGCAGGCAGACGCTTTAACCTCTGTACCACCAGGGAAGCCTACTACTAGCAATAAGTCTTGTGAGTGAGTGAGTGAAGTCGCTCAGTCGTGTCCGACTCTTTGCGACCCGTGCACTGTAGCCCATCAAGCTCCTCCATCCATGGGATTCTCCAGGCAAGAATACTGGAGTGGGTTGCCATTTCCTTCTCCAGGGGATCTTCCCGACCCAGGGATCGAACCCAGGTCTCCCACATTGCAGGCAGACGCTTTAACCTCTGTACCACCAGGGAAGCCCATAGCAATAAGTCTTAGCATTGAGCAATAATTGCTATATGTCAGTTTATATGTATTCTCATTAAATCCCCCCCCCCCAAAAAAACTAGGAGGATATGCTATTATTAATCTTAGTTTACAGATGAGGGATTTAAAGTTAGAGAGCTTTGATAATTATTAAGTAAGTAGTGGAGCAAGGCCTAAAATGTGTAGTCTAAATCCAAACCTTGTGTGTTCTGTCTCCATGCACTGTAGATTTTTGCAAGAATATTCACATGTTAGCAGCTTACCTTTCACTTACTATGTAAGTAAAGCTACAAAGACTAAGACTAATACTAACTTCAACAACAGTAATATTGGTAATAATAGCAAACAAAACTGAATACTTGAAAATTTTCATCTAATATATTCATAGTTTTATCAACTAGCTGCAGTCAAATTCTCTTTAAAAAGTATATACTTAGAACAATAACAAATTAAGTTTACCACCCGTTATTGTGATTTTTGTGTGAATGCAAAGCAAGAAGCACACTAGTAATAAGTATCAGGAGAGTTTAATATAATATTCTTTATATTTGATAGGTAAAGATTACAGAAACTAAATAAGTTAATAGCAGAACTGAATAATGATATAGTAAGTAAGTAAAGTCACTCAGTCGTGTCCGACTCTTTGTGACCCCATACAGCTTTTATCTAGGTATGAAATGTGAGTAGCTGGTATAACATATAAAAAGAGTTTCATGGCCAAATATATTTGGGAAACATTACAAAGATAAATGATTTTGTAATTGCAGAAATTCATAGACTGTTAATGTGCTAATATGTATTATTAAACACCTAGAAGTAGACTGACTAAGCAGTGATTCCCAGAAATATTTGAGAATATTTTTGTTTTTTATAAAACATCTTGAGTACCACTGAACACTGAAAAAAAATACATGTTACTCTACAACCAGAAAATGGAGAACATACCTTCTTTTCAAGTGGCCATAGAATACATATATATATAAGTAGCCATGTAATAGGCAACAAAGAAAATATTAATAATTTCAAACAAACAAACAAACAAAAAAAAAACAGGAAAAGGAAAATTCATATTTCAGACTTGCAGATAAGGATGTTGAATTGATTGCATGCAGCTAATTTTACTTCTTCCCAGTCCCCATTTTCCCTTATTGCCAAAATGTAAAGTATAATTTTCTAAGCTCTAAACCCAAAAATACTAGAAGGGAGATGTATGAGTGATAAGTGACTTAGTAAACCAGAGAAAACTGAATCCAGGCCTACAGATGAGGAAAGCCTAGAGCCAACTCAGTCAACAAGCAGAATCCTAAGATACTCAGGGATTGGCATCAGCAAATGCTTTTGGAAATGGAGAGGAAGAGGACTGTAAAATAGGATAATCTGACATTTGTTTTAGAAATAGAATCTCAAATCATGTTTCCCATCCTAGTAACAAAAAAAAAGGCTTTTGTTTGTTTGTTTGTTTGTTTGTTTTATTTATTATTTATTTTTCCCCACAACTTACTTTTATTTATTTTTTAATTAATTTTTATTTTTTAGTTTGTTTTGCTTTACAATACTGTATTCGTTTTGCTATACATTGACATGAATCAGATGTATAGAACAGCCTCTTGGACTCTGTGGGAGAGGGAGAGGGTGGGATGATTTGGGAGAATGGCAGTGTAACAGGTATGATATCATATGTGAAACGAATCGCTGGTCTAGGTTTGATGCAAGATGCAGGACGCTTGGGACTGATGCATGGGGATAATCCAGAAAGAAGGTGTGGGGCGGGAGCGGGGATGTGGGGGTCGGGATTGGGAGTTCATGTACACTTGTGGCTGATTCATGTCAATGTATAGCAAAACGAATACAGTATTGTAAAGCAAAACAAACTAAAAAATAAAAATTAATTAAAAAATAAATAAAAGTAAGTTGTGGGGAAAAATAAATAATAAATAAAACAAACAAACAAACAAACAAACAAAAGCCTTTTTTTTTGTTACTAGGATGGGAAACATGATTTGAGATTCTATTTCTAAAACAAATGTCAGATTATCCTATTTTACAGTCCTCTTCCTCTCCATTTCCAAAAGCATTTGCTGATGCCAATCCCTGAGTATCTTAGGATTCTGCTTGTTGACTGAGTTGGCTCTAGGCTTTCCTCATCTGTAGGCCTGGATTCAGTTTTCTCTGGTTTACTAAGTCACTTATCACTCATACATCTCCCTTCTAGTATTTTTGGGTTTAGAGCTTAGAAAATTATACTTTACATTTTGGCAATAAGGGAAAATGGGGACTGGGAAGAAGTAAAATTAGCTGCATGCAATCAATTCAACATCCTTATCTGCAAGTCTGAAATATGAATTTTCCTTTTCCTGTTTTTTTTTTGTTTGTTTGTTTGTTTGAAAATTATTAATATTTTCTTTGTTGCCTATTACATGGCTACTTATATATATATGTATTCTATGGCCACTTGAAAAGAAGGTA
>SJXQ01011863.1:257538-316568 GCA_006408695.1 Aepyceros melampus | reverse complement strand
GGTGGGAGGGGGGATGTGGGGGTCGGGATTGGGAGTTCATGTACACTCGTGGCTGTATGTTTTTTTTTTTTAAGAGCTAAACCATACACCTTCTGGATTGGGGAACACTGGGAACAACTGTGTGGGATTAGCATACTGAAAATTAAGAGGTTTAAATGAATATTTGCTTCTTGGATGCTGAACCTTGCCCCTCCCAGCTGCTTTAAACCCTCTTTGGCTCTCAGATGCTGGCAACCACATTCATATATAAGCAGGAAATTTGAATACTTTCTCTAGAGAAGTCAAAACTGCCCTAAGAGCAAAGAGAAATAATGATATCAGTAGTTCCAGGAAATAAGCCCAGCTAACAGTAGTGCCTAGAATTTCAAATCAAATGTTTTAGTCTCCATTCTCAATTAATGAGAAATCAATTGTTACAAGATATTTGGGGAAAGTCTCCAAGAAGACCAAATAGGGAAACAATACAACTTGGAGGAAATGGTGACTGTTTAGAAACTAAAAATCTGAAGAAAATTAAAAAGAAAGAAAAACTATAAAAAAGGGACATTCAGATAATTTTTAAAATTCAGATAATTTTTAAAAATCATAGATAGCAGAAGTTTTTAAAAGCTTGAAGATAAAATCACCCAGAAAAGAGAGCAAAAGAGAATGAGATGGAAATTTGGAGGGAAAAGAATATTAGAAAACAAATCCAGGAAATCTAATATCTAAAGATAGAAACTCTGGAATGATAGCAAAGATAAAATGAGGGCGGGGAAATAATCACACCAAAAAATCAAAATTATTTTCCATAAATGAAAGACATCAAAAAAGGCTGCCAATGAAGCAGAAGTAGAGTTTTTTTTTTGTTTTTTTTTTTAATGTCCTTGCTCTTTCTATGATCCAATGGATGTGGGCAATCTGATTTTTGGTTCCTCTGCCTTTTCTAAAACTAGGGTGCACATCTGGAATTTTTCAGTTCACGTACTGCTGAAGCCTAGCTTGAAGAATTTAGATGAATGAGACCACAAAGATCACTGTAGTGAAAATCTATTTGATTGCCCAATTTTCTCCTCTTTTGAGAACCCTTTCCTGTTCTTCTTACCCCTGAAATCTATATCACTGACAGATTTGTTCTACTATGAACAGCTATCCCAAACTGGGCCAGTTCCAATCCTTGGGAATTAGAAAATTCTTTTACCAGGTGATTGGATATGTATAGGCTAGTAAAAACTGGGGATATTGAAGAAGGAGGGGCCATTTAATCATACATAGTAGAAAGGTATAGAGTCTATTCAACCTAACCTTTCAGTGAACTCCAATGAGACTGATTAAAAATAGCATTCAGAAGATAAGAAAAACTCTGTTACTGATATACTCTCAGATATCCACGAGTTTTCCATCCCAGCATGTAAATAATCAAGGTTGAAGGGCGTTCAAGCCAAATGTTTCTGCTATCCAGCTATAGCTAGAAAGAAAACAAAACAAAGCCCTCTTAGGACTTTGCAGAAAGCGTTATTTCTGGGATTCTGGTAATACTTGAAAATTGGCTTCTGTGGTAATTATTTTGCATAGAGAGAGTCTAAAAAGCATTTTATGAAAAACAAATGACTAATAAAATTTTATGTGTGTGACTTCCTTAATAAAATAAATGAAAAATAAAGCAAAAAAAAAGGCTGCCAGGTATGCCAAACATTTGAAATAAAATATAAATAAAATACATTAAAATCAAAGCAAAAATTTTTACTAACTTTTAAAAAGAGAGGGAGAAGTCAAGTACAAATTATTAAGAGTCAGAATGGCATTTAATTTCTTAACAGTAACATGAGAAAATAGAAGACACTGTGGTTACTCACCACACAGAGAAGCCATCAGTTAAGATGAGGTTAGAAAAAAAGTAATTTTCCAACATTCCTAGTCACAAACAACTACCTCTCATAAAGAATTTCTCAGAGTCTACTGGACAATATCCTCAATCAATGAGGGGAAAACATTAAAAAGAAAAAATATGGAACACAAGATATTGGAAATCCAAAATGAAAGAGAGCGATGAAAGAAATCTCAAGGAAAATGGTGAAAGTCCCAGAATGACTGCTCAGATAAAATGAAGAGATCAACTTGGTCTATATTGAGGCATGTGAGAAAGCTCTAGGAGACAATTCTCTGCAAAGAAGAAATAAATAAAACAAGTTTCTGAATATATTGAAAAGAGATTTATTTTAAAATTCTACTGGACAATATCCTCAATCAATGAGGGGAAAACATTAAAAAGAAAAAATATGGAACACAAGATATTGGAAATCCAAAATGAAAGAGAGCGATGAAAGAAATCTCAAGGAAAATGGTGAAAGTCCCAGAATGACTGCTCAGATAAAATGAAGAGATCAACTTGGTCTATATTGAGGCATGTGAGAAAGCTCTAGGAGACAATTCTCTGCAAAGAAGAAATAAATAAAACAAGTTTCTGAATATATTGAAAAGAGATTTATTTTAAAATCTGTCCAGAATTTAAGTTTTGAAGGAATAAAAAAACAATGATCTGTACTAGATGACTTAGTTCTAGCATCACCATAGTCTTGGTAAAGTATGAACTGAATATGAATCAATCCCAAATTATGATATAACTATATTTACAATGATCAGGAAGGTACATGTGAGTGATGAGTGTGCGATGAGGAAAGATAATCCTTATCTTTCATAATGGAACGACAATAGAAAATACTTAAAACTGAAAATTTAAGAAGCAAAAATGTAAGTGTTTTATTTAGAAATATAGAAGTAAATACCAAAACAATCAGCTAAAGAAGTAAAGTTAAAAAAAAAAAAAAGCTTAAAGAAGAGTAATTGAGCAGAGGGGACATGAGACTGTTGTTAAAATACTCACTTTAAAAAAATCTTGGGTAAGTATTAGACTTTGTGTATGAGTAACTGTTTAAAATAAACATTACATTAAAATAATATGCTCCTTTTCTTCCATAAATCTAGAATAAATAAAGTAGAAATAAACAACAACAATAATCCACGAATGTACTTATATGTGGGCAGTTCTTTTGCCCTTTTCCTTTTTGTCTATTTATGTTTTGCTTAAAACTTAATTATAAAGATGAGATCACTAGGTAACACTTAACTCCTGACTTCAGTTCTACTAAATGTACAGAATGCCTTGCACAACATATTGATTCCTTTCTTGGATTAAAATAAATAAAAATGAATAATTAAGTAGTTAAAGAATGAAGAGAAATTCAACAGTAACAGAAATTCAAATGCACTGTATTAAACAACTCAAGGGTATGATGGGATCAAAATCATTATTACAGATTTATATAGAAAACAATGCAAAATTTTACTTCAAAATTTACATCATTGTACAAAGTCAGAGGAAATTTTATAGTCTTAAACATTTGAATTAGTAAGAAGGCAAAAATAAATATTCATTCAAGAAGCTATAATAAGGAAAAAATGAAATAAACTAAGGAAAGCAAAAAAAAAGAAAGAAAGAAAGAAATCAAGAAAGGTCAAAAATCATGTCAGAAAACAAAAATACAGTATAGCTGAAACAATATAAAATTGGATAATTTTGAAAAACATGAGAATACATCATAAAGCCTTATGCTATTATAATTTTAAATCTAAGTGAAATGGAATTTTTACCAGGTAAATATGAACTACAAAAGTACCTTAGGAAGATGTAGGATCACTAAATATACTTGCAACAATGGGAATGATTAAGAAATCAGTGAAAAGTTTATCTTGTGAAAATACATAAAGACTAGCTGGCTTAATAATAAGTTCTTTAAAACTTTAAGGAAAATATATTTCTGAAGTTTATAAAGCCTTCTATAACAAATAAGAGATAAATCTTTCTATTTCTTTCTTAAATGAAACCAGTATAATACAACTGCTAAAATCTTACAGAAAGAACACAGATACATTTTATACAATCTTATCTATTACTGGAAAATTCCAGTGATTTTCCAATGTCTCCTTTAATATATAAACAAGAACTACATTATGTTTATGAATAAACATACTGAATTAGAGTAAGACAGAGTAAAAAACATCTGAATTAGAGTAAGACAGAATTAAAAGTTGCTTGATATATTCCTAATTATTTAAAATAGTCTGTGCCTACTGAATAGGATCTCTAGAAATAGTATCAATAATCTGAATTTCTAATAAGGAAAGAATTAATTTTGATGCCCTGTAAAGTTTGAAGTCTATTATATTACAGTGTGCCTTAAACTTACAATACACTCCAATAACATATATACAGAATCATGAAAAATGAAATATACATCAGCACTCTCTAAAATAAGTTTCTTAAAGTAAATGTAAAGCTTATACTGCCTTTTTTGTACATAATCATTTTAGTTCCAAAAAATATTTCCTTAGAATTTTGTTCTGGAAATAAAGTACTAGAAATAAAACAATAAAATATGATATGGAAGGCTTCATAAGACATCAGTGCAAATAAATAGAGAAAAACAATAGATGAGAAAGACTAGAGATCTCTTCAAGAAAATCAGAGATACCAAGGGAACATTTCATGCAAAGATTGGCATAATACATGACAGAAACAGTATGGACTTAACAGAAACAGTAGATATTAAGACAAGGTATAAAGAATACACAGAAGTATATAAGAAAGATCTTAATGAGCCAGATAATCATGATGGTATGATAACTCACCTAGAGCCAGACATCTTGCAGTGTGAAGTCAATTGGGCCTTAGGAAGCATCCCTATGAACAAAGATAGTGGAGATGATTGAATTCCAGTTGAACTATTTCAAATAAGGAAATGGCAACCCACTTCAGTATTCTTGCTTGGAGAATCTCATGGACTGAGGAGCCTGGTGGGCTGCAGTCCATGGGGTCACAAAGAGTTGGACATGACTGAGTGACTTTACTTACTTACTTAAAAGATGATGCTGTGAAAGTGCTGCACTCAATATGCCAGCAAATTTGGAAAACTTAACAGTGGCCACAGGACTGGAAAAAAAATCAGTTTTAATTGCAATCCCAAAGAAAGGCAATGCCAAAGAATGTTCAGATTACTACACAATTGCCTTCCTTTCACACACTAGGAAAGTAATGCTCAAAATTATCCAAGCCAGGCTTCAACAGTATGTGAAATGAGAACTTCCAGATGTTCCAGCTGGATTTAGAAAAGGCAACAGTAATGAGAGATCAAATTGCCAGCATCTGTTGGATCATAGAAAAAACAAGAGAATTCCAGGAAAACATTTACTACTGCTTCATTTACTGCACGAAAGTCTTTGCCTGTATAGATCACAACAAACTGGAAAATTCTTCAAAAGTTGGGGATAGCAGACCACCTTACCTGTCACCTGAGAAACCTGTATGCAAGTCAAAAAGTCACAGTTAGAACCGGACATGGGACAACGACTGGCTCCAAATCGGAGTACATCAAGGCTGTATCTTCTCACCCTGCTTATTTAAATTCTATGCAAAGTACATCATGCAAAATGCCTGGCTGGATGAAGCACAAAATGAATCAAGATTGCTGGGAGATATATCAATAACCTCAGATATGCAAATGACACCATTCTTGTGACAGAAAACAAAGAGGAACTAAAAATCCTCTTGATGAATGTGAAAGAGGAGAGTGAAAAAGCTAGCTTAAAAGTCAACATTCAAAAAATGAAGATCATGACATTCAGTCCCATCACTTCATGGCAAATATAGAGGGAAAGAATAGAAATAGTGACAGACTTTATTTTTTTGGGTTCCAAAATCACTGCAGGCATGAAATTAAAAGACACTTGCTCCTTGGAAGAAAAGCTATGACCAACCTAGATAGCATATTAAAAAGCAGAGACATTACTTTGAAGACAAAGGTCCATCTAGTCAAAGCTATGGTTTTTCCAGTAGTCATGTATGGATGTGAGAATTGGAGCATAAAAAAGGCTGAGCACCAAAGAATTCATGCTTTTGAACTGTCCTATTGGGGAAGACTGTTGAGAGTTCCTTGGGCTTCAGGGAGATAAAAACCAGTCTATCCTAAAGGAAATCAGTCTGGAATATTCATTGGAAGGACAGATGCTGAAGCTGAAACTCCAATACTTTGGCCACCTGATGTGACGAGCTCACTCATTAGAAAAGACCCTGTTGCTAGGAAAGATTGAAGGCAGGGGGAGAAGGGGACAACAGAGGATGAGATGGTTGGATGGCATCACTGACTCAATGGACATGAGTTTGACCAAACTCCAGGAAATGGTGAAGGACAGGAAAGCCTGGTGTGCTGAAGTCCATGGGGATCTGAAAGAATCAGACATGACTGAGCAACTGAACAATAACAGCAATAATGGAAGCATTGGGAAAAGGTAGAAGTAAAATTATCATCTTATGCAGATGCTATGATTGTATTAAAGAAACATTAGAAAATCTATTTCAAAAACAATTTGAAGTAATAGAAAGCTTTAGAAAGCCATTCATAAATTTAATATACACAAAATAATAGCTATTTTATAAACTAGCAGTAGCCATTTAAACATAAAAGATGATAATATGAAAACAAAACATAAAATATTTAGGGATGTACTCAAGATAAAATGTTTAGGACCAATTTGAATAAAACTTTAAAACTTACTTATGTCTGCTAAAAAAAAAAAAAATTAAATGCAGAGATATAGATCCTTCCTTAGATAAAATGGACATTAAGTGTATCAATTCTCTTCAGTTAATCAACTATTCCAATGCAATCCCAAGCAAAATCCTAATTATGATTTTAAATATACTGAGGAAATTAAACTAGTTTATCTGAAAGAAGAAAAGTGTGAAAAAGTCAAGACAATTTAAAAAAAATAAGTCTTGCCATACCCTCCTTTCTGTATAAACCTTCCATTTGTACAAATCCTCCGAGTATCTTCCTATTTTGCTTGATAGATTGGCGCCTGATTCATGAATCACTTAATAAAGTCAATTAGATCTTTAAATTAACTTGGTTAAATTTTTATTATTTAGCAAATGAGAATTTCTGTTACTTGCCACTAAAAGCTTTCTGACTGATGCACATATATTATCAATATTTAATAAGTTGTATCATAACAACATTTCCCACTTTGTCCCTTGGGCCAAACTAAATTCTAGTTGAATCTAAGATTTACTTCCAAAAAAAAAATCATAATATATTATTAGAAAATGTGGACATGGGATACATTTACAAATTTAGTGCTAGATACATGTAAGGACATGTAAGGAATTGTAGTTATTCCAAAGAGTAGAATTTCAGAATCAGTACAAAAATTAATTGTCCTTCATATTTTGAATGGGCCATCAATGAGGCACATAAATGGAGTTCTCTGCTCTTGAATAGGCATTGTTGTCAGTTTGATTAGATGTTTTCAGTTCATTTCAGTCGCGCAGTCGTGTCCCACTCTTTGCGACCCCATGAATCGCAGCACGCCAGGCCTCCCTGTCCATCACCAACTCCCGGAGTTCACTCAGACTCACGTCCATTGAGTCTGTGATGCCATCCAGCCATCTCATCCTCGGTCGTCCCTTTCTCCTCCTGCTCCCAATCCCTCCCAGCATCAGGTCTTTTCCAATGAGTCAACTCTTCGCATAAGGTGGCCAAAGTACTGGAGCTTCAGTTTTAGCATCATTCCTTTAGATGTTTTAGTCCTATCCAATTTTTCTGAGACAATGCACTGTGAATGATTCATGACATACACCATGATCCCACATCCCACAAAGAAGGTACTCTCTGGAGATCTGAATTGCAATAATATGCAATTAAAAATAACATTGTTATAATTTTTACTAAATGCTCTTTGAATGAAAAAACACAAATCTTTTACTACAAATGTTATTACAACCCTAGTTCTTATATTTCTTACTAACAATAAATTATAGATGAGAAATGAGGATTAACCAGATACAGTCATTGGATGCTTAGCAACCTAAAACATTCCATTAATGATTTTAGAGACTAGTAGTATTTACTACCATTCTCGTGTGAATTTAGCTTTATGTTTTATTTTGCAACATTCAACATATATTCCATTTCTTCAAAAGACCTTTTTCTTGAAGTTGCCTCATCATGAAACTATTGAAATTTGCAAAGGTGTGTATCTAACTTGAATTGTAAACAGAAAAGAACTGAAAATTTTGTGCAAAATAAGAGGTTACAGTATAATAGATATACTTACTGAAAAGGACAACTTTCTTAATCGAATATATGAAAATACTGAAGAAACAATTTTTAGATGTGAAATGAAGAGAGTATATCTCATTTGGCAAATAATACATTTAACTTCCCTTCATCCATTCTAAATATATTTATTAAATATATATGTACTATGTGCCATATACTAGCGATATGCAATGAACCAACCAATTAAGACAATGCCTCTGCCCTTATAGAAACAAAAAGATAATGGAAAGGCCATGCATTAACCAAATAAAACAGCTAGATAAAATAATTACAAGAATCAATATTCTGTTTGAAAAACCACAAAAACAAAAATATAAACAAATCTAGAAGTAAATCTAAGCATCATACAAATGTGTTTCTCCATAAGTTATTAAGGATAATCAGAGAATGTTAGAGCCAGAAAGAATTATAAATTCAGTTTGTCTATCTTCTTTTACTAAGGTGAAAACTGGCATAAGAAAATTAAACAATTTGTTCCAAGGTTGCCTAGCACTAGCAGAGTTAAGACTATAACTAGGTTGTTTGAATCTTAGTCTAATATTCTTTCTATTATATTATGCTGCCATAATGGACATTTAGATGAATGTTAGTAAGCCCTTTTTTCATGTTCAGGAAATGTATATTATTAGGAAGATAAAGTCTAATATTTTATTAATGTTTCCATCTTATTATATGGGGTTTATACAAAAGAAGAACAGAACATTTAACAAAACCATGGACTGTAAATTTTTATTTCCTTCAAGATTTCACTTCAATTTCAAGGGGCCTTTATAGGGATCAGCATGCATCTATTTATATTGAAGGGTTTCCTTGTAGGCTAATTAATTCCTGCAAGGATTTTTTTTTTTTTTTACCAGAATAGGCTCTCAATGAAGAAAATAAGCTCATTGAAAGGTTAATGTTTTTTCAGGAATCAACTTAGATTTTAAATTGACAATTTAGAGCTAATCTTTCCTGAAACACCTCAAGGTTATCAGTTGTCAATAGATTCAAAAAATTTTTTAATATATCTGTGCTGATGGAAAAAACCTTGGACACAAATCATATTGAAATCACTTGTGCTCAGATGTGGAATGTGCTATGAGAAGGCAGAACTTCTGTTAATCTGACTCACTGGTAAGGAGGAACATGACATGGCTGGTTACGGGGCCTGGAGTATCCCAAAGCTGCTATCATCCCATTAGTGTGTGGGGCTGTGGCCCAGGGAGTCTCTGGGCTAGTGTCTAGCACCAGCTCACTGGTAGGTGGGAGCTGGTTTGTGTGGAAGCTTTGGATTCTGGGGGTCCTATGGCAGATGGTGGGTGGGGCTGTGTTGTTGCCCAGCTAGCTGATTGGCCTGAGGTGTTCTGGTGACAGTGCTGGGAAAGTCAGATTCTTTCACTAACATCTAGAGGGACGGTTCCAAAATGGAGTTTGTTAACACCATATCCCATGGTAGAACTACCTACCTAGAATGCTTGCCACAAGTGTCTATGTCACCAGGGTGAGTTCTGGTTGACTGTTGCCTCCTTGGGATACTCTCAAAGAGACCCAGAGTCCTTTCAAATTACTTCTATTCGCTGTCATAGTATGTGAGATTTTGTGTGCACTCTATAAGAATGGTGTTTCTTTTTGCTACAGTTCCCTGGCTCTCATGAAAGGAAGCCCCATTAGCCTTCAAGTCAGGTATTCTGAAGGTTCACCTTCCAGGTTCAGGCCCCCCAAGCTGGGGATTCCACTGTAGAGTTTGGATCCTTCACTCCTTGTGGGGACCTCTGCAATTATAACTATTCTTCCACTTGTGGGTCACCCACCCAGTGGTTTGCATCTCAACCCTACCATGACTGCTCCTCCTATGCATCTCATTGTGGTTCCTTTTTTATGTCTTTAGTTATAGATCTTCTTTGCCAATATTCAGATCTTTTTCATCAATACAGCAAGTCTCCTACATATGAACAAGGTCCATTCCAAGAGTGCCTTTGTAAGTCCAATTTGTTCATAAGTCCAACAAAGTTAACCTAGGTATCCAACTAACACAATTGGCTATATAACACTATGCTGTAATAGGTCTATAATACTTTTCATACAAAAAATACATAAAAAAGAACACACAAAATAAAGCATTTTTCATCTTACAGTATAGTACAGTACCTTGAAAAGTACAGCATTACATTACAGCAGCTGGCATGTGGGCTTGGCATCAAGTGGACAGGCAAGAAGAATTACTTACTGGAGAAAGGAGAAGAGATGGGAGGTGTTAGATCTGAAACATTGTCAGAAACAGGACATGGGTGGCAAACTGCAATTTAACTCACACCTGATGTTGATGGAATGTGTGTCTTCATCTTTGAAAGCTTGCAGCTTAAAGATTCAAGTGTAGGAGACTTACTATAGTGATTTTTAAATAGTTGCAATTTTTGTGTGCCTGTGGGAAGAGGTGAGCTCAGGGTCTTCCTACTCCACCATCTGGCCATTCCTTAGTATCTCAATGGATTTTTTTTTAATTGACAAAATTCAACATCTATTCATTATAAAATCTCTCAAGTAGCAACAGAAGGAAATTACTTCAATATACTAAAAGCCATATATGAAAATATCACAGTTAACATCATTCTCAAATGTCAAAACCTGATAGTTTTTCCCCTCAACATCAGGAAACAGACAAGGGTGCCAACTCTAATCATTTCTATTGAATATAGTACTAGATGTCTTAGCCAAAGAAATTAGAAGTCTTAGCCAAGAAAGGAAGAAGTATAATTACCTGTTTTTAGATGACCTGATCTTTTATGTAGAAAACCCTAACAACTCAAAATAATATGTTAGAAATAATTTTAAAATTTAGAAAATTTGAAGAACATAAAATCAACATTTAAAGATCAGTTGAGCTACTGTACACTAACAAGTAACTATCTAAAAAGGAAATAAGAAAAAAAAAATACCATTGACAATAGCATCAAAAAAGAGTAAAACATTTAGAACTAAATAACCATAGAGGTGAGAAACTTGTGTAGTGAAAATTATAAAATGCTGGTAAAAATTGTTTTAAAGATAAAAGAAATATATATAAATACATCTATGTTCACGGATTTTGAATTTTAACATTGTTAAAATGCCCATACTACATAAAGCAATCTACATTTTCATTGTATCTGTATCATTACCCCATTTTTACAGATATATATATATATATATATATCAAATTCATATAGAAGCATAAAGGATCCTGAATAGTTAAAACAATCTTGATAAAGAAGAGCAAAGTTTGAAGCATCTTCTGATTTTGAAATAAATTATGAAGCTACAATAATTTAAACAATATATTACTGACATGAAGACAGACAGATAGACCAATGGAAGAGAACAGAGACTCCAGAAATAAGCTCATGCATACACAGTCAACTGATATTTAGCAAGAGAGCCAAGAAAATACAATAAGAAATGACAGTCTCTTCAACAAATGGTGCTAAGAATACTGGATATCCACATGCAAAGAATGGATTCAAACTTTATCCTACAATATATAGAGATCAAATCAAAATGAATTAAGGACTTAAAATAAGACCTTAAACTGTAAAACTCCTAGAGAAAAAAATGGAGAAAACTTCTTGAAGTTGGTCTGTCAATGATTTCTTGAATACAACATCAAAAGCATGAGAAACAAAAACAAACCTAAAAATTAAACAAATACTATTTCAAACTAAAACTCTTCTCTAAAGTAAAGGAAATTATCAGTTTGTAATGGAAACCTACAGTATGGCAGAAAATATTTGCAAATCATATATATCTTATAATGATTTAATACCCAAAATATATAAGGAATTCATACAAAGTCAATAGCAACAACAACGAAAATAAAACCAAGAACAACAAAAAATAAAATTAAAAAGGCAAAGGACCTGAATGACATTTCTGCAAAGAAGACATACAAATGGCCAACAGGTATGTGTAAGTGTGTTCAACATCACTAATCATCAGGGAAGTGAAAATGAAAATCACAGCTACTACCTGACACTATTAAAATGGTGATTACCTGAAACAAATGAACAAATAAAACAGGATAAAAATTGTTGCTGAGGATGTACAGAAATTGGAATCCTTGTGCACTGTTACTGGGAATGTAAAATGTTGCAGCCACTATAAAAATAGTATATTTTTTCCACAAAAAATTAAAAATAATACTACCATATAATGCAGTAATTCCACTTCTAGGTATATTTATAAGAAATAAAATCAAGATCTGAAGAGATATCTGTACTACCATGTAGTTTGCAGAGCTATCCACAATAATCAACATATGGAAACAACACAAGTGTCTATTTAGATGAGTGGATAAAGAAAATGTGATATATATATATATATTATGGTAAGTGCAATAATCCATGAAAAAGCACATGAAAAAATATTATGTGAGGAATTCAAAATACTCATCAAAGCAGAAAGTATAATAGTCTTTCTGGAAGCTGAGGAGAGGGGTTAATATGGAGTTGCTATTCAATAGGTCTAACTTTTCATTATATAATTGAGTTCTACCGATCTTCTTTAAAAAATATTTTAACAATATGCCTATAGGTTAACAATATGTATTGCACACTTAAAATTTTGTTAAGAGAGTAGGTATTATTTTCAGTTATACTTACCACAATAAGATAAAAAGAAAAAAAAATCTTCAGTTGAATGCAAAGTGAGTTGTAAAATACAATTTGACAAATTTTGACCACTAAATCAGGAATAAAGTAATGGTGTCATTTCTAATCATTCCTAATCAGCATTATAATGGAAGTCCTAGCTAATATAAGATAGAAAAAGTAAAGAAAAAGTATACAGACTGTTAGGAAGAAATAAAAATGTCTTTCTTTGCAGATGACATGATTATCTGTGTAAAGAATCCCATGAATCAACAAAAAATGTTTTGGAACTAATTAGCATTTAGGAATTACAACAAGGTTGCAGAATACAGGATTAATATACTAAAGTCAATCATTTTTCTGTATACCACGAACAAACTGAAATTTGAAATTAAAAATTTATACCAAAATCAACCTTGAAAGTTCACTGAAGGACTGACGTTGAAGCTGAAGCTCCAGTACTTTGGCCATCTAATGTGAAGTGCCAACTCATTGGAAAAGATCCTGATGCTGGGAAAGATTGAATGCAAAGGGAGAAGGGGGTGATAGAGAATGAGATGGTTGGATAGCTAGCATCACTTACTCAATGGATGTGAGTTTGAGCAAACTTCAGGAGATAGTGAAGGACAGGGAAGCCTGGCCCACTGCAGCCCATGAGGTCACAAAGAGTCAGACATGACTTAGCAACTGAACAACAACAACAACAGTAGTACTCAAAACATTGAAATACTTTGGTATAAATCTAACAAAATATATACAAGACCTACATGAGAAAAAATATAAAACAAATGAAATAATTTAAAGATCTAAGTAAATGAAGAGATATTCCATGTTCTTGGAGAGAAAGGCTCAATATTCCTAAGATTCTGGTTCTTTCCAAATTGATTCCTAGATTCAACACAATGCAACAGTCTCATTAAGTTATTTTGTGGATATGCATATGGACAAATTGACTCTGAAGTTTATATAAAAAAGCAAAAGACCCTGATTACCAACACAGTGTTGAAGAAGAATAATCAAATAGTGCTATGGTCTGAAATATTTATCTCCTCAAAATTCACATGCTGAAATCCTAATTCCAAATATGATGGTGTTAGAAAGTGGGGCCTTTGGGAGATGATTAGATCATGATGATGGAGCCCTCATGAATAAGGTTAGTGCTGTTATAAAAGAGATTTCATAGTGCAAAACAAACTAAAAAAATAAAAATTGATTAAAAAAAAGTATCTAGACACAGACTTTACACATTCCATGAAAATTAACTCAGACTGTATCATAACTGTAAAATGAAAAACTAGCAAATAACATAGAAGAAAACCTAGATTTCCTTGGGTTGGTGATGATGTTTTAGATATGACACCATACCATAAAAGAAAATACTGGATAAATTGAATTTTACCCTATGAAAGACACCATTAAGAAAATAAAAATACAAACCACAGACTGGAAGACAACATTTTCCAAATAAATATCTGATAAAGATCTCGTATCCAAAATATATAAAAAATTCTTAAAATTCAACAGTAAGAAAACTCAGTTCTTAAAAAGGGCAGATGATCTGAAGTTTATATATATATAATTTACCATCTGCAGATCTATGGTGTGATATATATATAGATCTGCAGATGGTAAATAATATAGAGAAACACTTAACATTTTGTTTCTTCAGGGAATTGCAAATTACAATAGCAAAGAGATACCATTACATACCTATTATAATGGCTAAAATCAAAAATTCTAACAATACCAAATACTGGCAAGGCTGTGATGCCACAGTAATTTATTCATAGCTTGTAAGACCACAAAATCATACAAGCCACTTAGGAAACAATTTGGTAATTTCTTGAAATATTAAATATACTCTTACCATATGATCCAGCAGTCACTCTCCTTGGTATGCACTCACTCAATAAGTTGAAAACATGACCACGAGAAACTTCCACACAGATGTCTATAGAAGCTTTATTAAAAATTCCCCAAATTTGTAAACAAAGATGTCCTTCAATAGATGAATTAAGCAATTTGTACTATAGTCACAATAAAAAGAAATGAGCTATCAAGCCACACACACACACACACACACACACACACACACAAAGACATGGGTAAAATCTGAATGCATATTGTTGAATGAAAGAAGTTAATCTGAAAGTTTTCATATTGTATGATTCCAATCATATGGCATTGGGGAAAGGCAAAACTATGAATACAGTAGAAAAAGCCATGGTTATCAGGGGTTTATTGAAAAGGGAAAGATGAATAGATGGAGCATTGGGGATTTTTAAGGAAGTGAAAATATTCTATATGATACTGTAAAAGTGGATATATGACATCATACTTTTGTCCAAATCGACTCAATGTACAAGAAAGAGTGAACCTTAATGTAAACTATGAACTTTAGTAATACTATATCAACATTGGTTCATCAATTGTAATAAATGTAGCAGATGAATGAAAGATGTTAATAATAGAGAAAACAGGGCAGGGCGGGCAGATGGAGTAGCATACAAGTGTCCTCTGTAGATTATGCTCGTTTTTTAATAAGCTTAAAACTCCTCTAAAAAGTAAATTATCTATCCATTAATCTATCTATGGGCTTCCCCAGGGGCTCAGTGGTAAAGAATCCACCTGTCAATGCAAGAGTCACAGGAGGCTTGGGTTAGATACTTGGGTAAGGAAGATCCCCTGGAGGAGGGGATGGCAACCCACTCGAGTAGTCTTATCTGGAGAATCCCATGGATAGAGAAGCCTGGTAGGCTACAGTCTATGGGGTCACTAAAAGTCAGACACAACTGAAGCAACTGAGCATGAATGTGTGTGTGTGTGTGTGTGTGTGTGTGTGTGTGTGTGTATTGCATTTTTGGTTTTTTTAGATGATTAGCTATGATTTATCCTAAAATTTAGAGAGCAGTTTTTCCCTATTTCTTCTGGTTTTAAGACCATAAACCATTTAATCAAGATGTTTTTATACATCATTGGTCTCTTGGTTTAGTTGTTTATAGTCTTCTATAGGCCAATATGACAAATTTGCCAATCTTGAAATCTAAGCAAAAGCTTTATAATGATCAATATTATTTTGCTCTGTTTGCCTATTATAAATGTGGATATACTACTATTCTTTTGAGATTTAGCTTTGAATTTCATGTCATTCGATATCAACTACAATGATCAAAAAGGAAAATAATTGGAATATCTGTTCAATTTTCCTTTCTCAGTTTATTCATTTTGTCTCAGATAATCATTAGTTAATGTTTAAAACCCTTACAGGATTCACTTGATTATGACATTATTTTTTCTTTCAACTAACAAGAGTATGATGAAAAATGACATGCTTTGGACTATGGCATTGAATTTGAAAGGCTTTGTTTCTATTCTTGGTTTTTCTGCGAATGATCTTAGTAACCTTGAACAAGAAATTTTTATTCTGTTTCTAACCTTATGGGAAATACAAATGCCATGTAACCGATAATTAATGACTGCTTCATAGCTTTTCTATCTATAATGCTTCTCAAAATAAACCCTGTAGAGATATGAATAGTCTTAAGTAATTTGTAATCTTGCTCCAGTCAGTTTTATTGTTTTGTGCATTATAGATAGGTCTTTATATAATCCTAACTATATGCTAGTGTCTCATCTATCTATTTTTTCCTTGCTGCTTTCCAAAATCAATTTGAGGTGTGGTGTTAATCTTATGAGGCTGACAGGGACTGTTGTGAGTTTATCTCACTTTAATCAGACTCCAGAGGAGATCACTGTGGACTTACACAAAAGATGCTATTGCTTGTGTTTAATTAAAAAAAAATTGTTATCCTAGGATTAACTCAACAAGGAAAGATATGGAAGCAATCTAGATGTCCATTAGAAGATGAATGGATAAGAAAGCTGTGGTACATATACACAATGGAGTATTACTCAGCCATTAAAAAGAATATATTTGAATCAGTTCTAATGAGGTGGATGAAACTGGAGCCAATTATACAGAGTGAATTAAGCCAGAAAGAAAAATACCAATACAGTATACTAACACATATATATGGAATTTAGAAAGATGGTAATGATAACCCTGTATGCGAGACAGCAACAGAGACACAGATGTATAGAACAGTCTTTTGGACTTTGTGGGAGATGGAGAGGGTGAGAGGATTTGGGAGAATGGCATTGAAACATGTATAATATCATATAAGAAATGAATTGACAGTCCAGGTTCAATGCATGATACTGGATGCTTGGGGCTGGTGCACTGAGACAACCCAGAGGGATGGTATGGGGAGGGAAGAAGGAGGGGGATTCAGGATGGGGAACATGTGTATACCTGTGGCAGATTCATATTGATGTATGCCAAAACCAATACAATATTGTAAAGTAATTAACCTCCAATTAAAATAAATTTATATTAAAAAAAAAGATTGCCCCACATGCTCTAGAGCAAGAGTCAAACTCATACCTACAGAGATCATCAAGGTTTCAGTTATCCAGCTATGCAACAATTTTGAGTAGTGGAACTGTGACAAATAGAGTCACAAGCCCCATGTAAAGGTGGTAGACACTACTCTATCCAAGTTGATTGCTGCCATGAATGTCAATATTATCGCATATTCTTATTTTTTCCAAACAAGATGGGGGGGGGGTCGGGATTGGGAGTTCATGTACACTCGTGGCTGATTCATGTCAATGTATAGCAAAACGAAAACATGGGAATAGGACTGATTTCTCTATCTTACCATATCTTTGTATTGGAAGAATCTCATAAAGAATAAAAAGAACCTGAACTTAACAATAATGGATTTTTAACATAAACAAATATCCAAAAGAAATTACATGCTCCTGATGAAATATAATTGATCCAAAATATGCAAGAATAGAAATGAAAATATTTTCTCCCCCTGAGCCTCTATTCCTACTTCCCAGAAGTATCCATTAGCAAGTCTCTTACAGATCCTTTCAGAGATTTTATTTTTACAAATAGATTTCTATAATGCATTCAGCTTTGCAACTTAATTTCTCTTAACATCAATATTTATTGGCCATGTTCCATATCATAAAATATACATTTACTTTTACTCATTTTAATGGTATTCCACTGTATGTTTGTAACCATAAATTTACTAAATCAATCCTCTATTGATGGACATTATTTTTATTAGTTTTTTTCTTAATGATTACAAGTACAGTAGTGCTATGATGAAAATCATTTTATGTATATGCTGGCAGACTTTTGCCTGCATATATATAGGATAAATTTCTTACAGAGAGTATCCATTTTTAGAAAGATGTGTGTTGCCAGATTAGGATCCAGAATAGGTTACAGAAATTTATATTCCTGGCAGCAGTAGATGAGTAGTATTTCTTCACACTCATGCCAATATTTGAAAGTAATCTATTGGCCATGAACATTGTGTATGCCAGGGGTATCAATCAGTATGTCTTACATAGGGAATGAATAAAGTTATCTAATCCAGTGAGTTGTTCAAATGAGGTCAGTTAAAATAGCTTCAAGTATTTAATCCTCTTTATGCCTTTATGTCATGTGTTGATCATTTTCCCCCACTGAACTCTGAATCAAGTAGAATGATCTTAGATAGTCTCAATGGAAGTCACACATATAAACCTTCACAGACCTGTGCATGTCCGAATTTAATGCCCTTTGAATAAAATTAAAATTCAAAGGGAAACAGTAAGAATATCTTCTTCATAAAGGCAAAGAACACATGTAAGTGTCATATGAAGATGTTTTAACAGCACTCTAATAAAATAGGCAAAAAACATGAAAGGAAAATTTCCAAAAGAAAAAATACAGCTGATAAGAAATATAGGAAATCATATTCATTCAAGTTAATAACTTCAGCAACTCAAGTCTACTATGTTTTCCTTATACAATTCTTAAAGGTGAAAATAATTGCTATTTCTCAGTGCTCATGACAATGTAGTGAGAATATATCACAAATTGGCACAGCAAGATGTATAGGCAAAGAACACATGTAAGTGTCATATGAAGATGTTTTAACAGCACTCTAATAAAATAGGCAAAAAACATGAAAGGAAAATTTCCAAAAGAAAAAATACAGCTGATAAGAAATATAGGAAATCATATTCATTCAAGTTAATAACTTCAGCAACTCAAGTCTACTATGTTTTCCTTATACAATTCTTAAAGGTGAAAATAATTGCTATTTCTCAGTGCTCATGACAATGTAGTGAGAATATATCACAAATTGGCACAGCAAGATGTAAAACTTCAAGCCTTTTCAGTATCCAGATTTAACCTGAATTTCCCTAGGCTTCAAAGCCAACTGGAATAAGCAAGTCACAGTAGCATCATGACTCAAATTTTCTTGCCTTTAGGTTCTTACGTATTCAGATTCTTATTCCAGTTCACTGCATAATCTGCCTGTCCTCCACAAGCACTCCTGAGAGTTTCCAGGCAGTGTTTCTTATGCATTCAAAAATGAGAACACGTGCTATATACATTTCCTCTTTTATCAGATTTCCACTGGAAATCCACTATATCCAATCAGTGTATGAAATAAATAACCACCATCTTCAAAGAATGTACTGCTTTGTTTTCCTCCTTCTGACTTACTTCACTCTGTATAATAGGTTGCAGGTTCAATGTATGGCAGAAACCAAAGCAATATTGTAAAGCAATTCTTCTTCAATTAAAAATACATTTTTTAAAAGGAAGAAAAAGAATGTTATGCTTTGGAGAGTGCTGCATATACTTTCAAGAAACAGACTCCAGAACCAGCAAGAAAAATGATTATTTATAAAACTATTAGAAAATCATCCCATACTATGGATCCTCTCATCCTGCTATTATACCTTCTTATGATAAGGAGATGATGTTGAAAAGGGATTACTACAAAGAAGGTGAAATATATGTTATGTGATACAGACTTTGACCCTGGGAGTCAAAGACAGTTTTCCAAGAAGTACAACTGAGCATCCTAGATTGGTTTTATGCACACATATCTAATTATAATTTTAAACTCGTTTATTTTTTCTGTTGCTAACAATAGACTCTGATGTAACCATGTTTATGTAAAAAATAAATCATGTTTAGGTCAAAATTAACAGCTTATATCTTCGTCTCACATGAATATCAGAGAAAGGGTTTACTCCCTAATGCAATTTCGGGAAAAAAAAAAATTGGCAAGATGAATACTGAGGGAAGCAGTGAGAAGATCAGAGATAGAATTTAATATATGAAAATACCTACAAAAAATTGTCAGATACAGAAAAAAATACATTTAGATATGAAATTCATAGGTTTCTAACATTTTCTGTTTGATTGGTTAGTGATAATTCTTCTTTTTTGTTATATCATAGTAGATAATGTTAGTATTTCCATCAGAGAAACCAAACTTAAGTGTATACTTTATAAATGTCATTGGCTCTAAAATTGAATGATCCAGTAATTTTCAGGTCTAAGAAAAGTAACTCTAATATTGAATGATTTCTATCCCTTCCCCAAACCCCCAAATCTACTTGTAACTAAAATATTTGGGCCAAAACTGTTTGAAACTAGAATTAAAAGTAAAATATAAGAATGTTAGAACCATTAAACTATTTTAATTTTTATATTCTTAAGCATTTTCTTATCCTTTCTGGCCAGATCGAATTATCATTGAAGAAAAATAAGCAAAGGAAAGAAATCTTAAGAAGTAATTCTTCTTTGTAAACTACATGCAAGGTACCTTAGAAGATTATCTGGAATTCAATAGTTCTAGTATTTTCTTACAATTAGACAGGATGCTTTAAATGCAAAATTACAGTTCAGATAATTTCTTGTTAAGTCTCGCTAGTGCCAATTGCCAGAAATACTAACAAGAACCAAAAATATCATGTACTTAAGAGTAAAACTGTAGAAAAGCAACTTATTTACATAAAATTATACAGTACAAGAGGGAAGGTAATACTTATCTTACTATTGTTGTTAAACTAATAACTGAAACCTAACCAATTACATTACTAATGGGTGGAAAATCGCAATGTGTAATTTGATAGAAGAAAGCCCTAATCATCCTGCTCCACGTTTAGCAAAAGTAGAGACTTGTCCATCACCAAAAGGAATTGATCAAAGGAAAAGGTCTAAATATTTGGTGGAAGCCACAATTCAGTGGCATGCTTTGATTTTCTACAAATGAACTACATAAACCAGAAGAGCAATATCTAAGTTTGAGATTCCTCCCCCAACTTTCTGATACCTGTGTTTAAAATAGGGGATTGATTTCTTACAATTTTACTGAGTTATCAGATATATTGAATAGGGCCTAGAGAAGCTCAGTTTTATTATTAAAATAGTTCTTTTTTATTTATACGCATATTTTATACCAAAGTCATTTTACACTTCATCTGCATTCTTATATACTGCATAAATTAATGAATAGAGTGCATATCAGTCATACAAAGTTGCTTCTTTATTCTTGTCCTGATATTTTACTAGATATTTTCTAAATGAAAATGGTAGGATATAAGCACTCTAAAAGATGATGCTGTGAAAGTGCTGCACTCAATATGCCAGCAAATTTGGAAACTCAGCAGTGGCCATAAGACTGGAAAAGGTCAGTTTTCATTCCAATCCCAAAAAAAGGCAATGCCAAAGAATGCTCAAACTACCACAGAATTGCACTCATCTCACATGCTAGTAAAGTAATGCTCAAAATTCTCCAAGTCAGGCTTCAGCAATACATGAACCGTGAACTTCCAGATGTTCATGCTGGTTTTAGAAAAGGCAGAGGAACCAGAGATCAAATTGCCAACATCCGCTGGATCGAAAAAGCAAGAGAGTTCCAGAAAAACATCTATTTCTGCTTTATTGACTATGCCAAAGCCTTTGACTCTGTGGATCACAATAAACTGTGGAAAATTCTGAAAGAGATGGGAATACCAGACCACCTGACCTGCCTCTTGAGAAATCTGTATGCAGGTCAGGAAGCAACACTCAGAACTGGACATGGAACAACAGACTGGTTCCAAATAGGAAAAGGAGTACGTCAAGGCTGTATATTGTCACCTGCTTATTTAACTTATATGCCGAGTCCATCATGACAAACGCCGGGCTGGAAGAATCACAATCTAGAATCAAGATTGCTGGGAGAAAGATCAATAACCTCAGATATGGAGATGACACCACCCTTCTGGCAGAAAGTGAAGAGGAACTAAAAAGCCTCTTGATGAAAGTGAAAGTGGAGAGTGAAAAAGTTGGCTTAAAGCTCAACATTCAGAAAATGAAGATCATGGCATCTGGTCTCATCACTTCATGGGAAATAGATGGGGAAACAGTGGAAGCAATGTCAGACTTTACTTTGGGGGGCTCCAAAATCACTGCAGATGCTGACTTCAGCCATGAAATTAAAAGACACTTACTCCTTGGAAGAAAAATTATTTCCAAGCTAGACAGCATATTCAAAAGCAGAGACATTACTTTGCCAACTAAAGTCCCTCTAGTCAAGGCTATTGTTTTTCCTGTGGTCATGTATGGATGTGAGAGTTGGACTTTGAAGAAAGCTGAGTGCTGAGAAATTGCTTCTTTTGAACTGTGGTGTTGGAGAAGACTTTGTGAGTCCCTTGGACTGCAAGGAGATCCAACCAGTCCATTCTGAAGGAGATTAGCCTTGGGATTTCTTTGGAGGGAATGATGCTAAAGCTGAAACTCCAGTACTTTGGCCACCTCATGTGAAGAGTTGACTCATTGGAAAAGACTCTGATGCTGGGAGGGATTGGGGGCAGGAGGAGAAGAATACGACATAGGATGAGATGGCTGAATGGCATCACTGACTCGATGGACGTGAGTCTGAGTGAACTCTGGGAGTTGGTGATGGACAGGCAGGCCTGATGTGGTGCAATTCATGGGGTCTCAAAGAGTCAGACAGGTCTGAGCGACTGAACTGAACTGAACTGAACTGATATAGCCTGCAAAATAGGAAGAGAAACAGATTCACATTAATGTCCCTTAGTTTATACTTCTGTCAGATGGGTGATGTTTCACAGCAAATTGACATTAACTGTGCTGTGCTTAGTCACTCAGTTGTGTCTGACTCTTTGAGACCCTGTGGATTATAGCCCACCAGGATCCTCTGTCTGTGAGTTTTCCCAGGCGAGAATACTGGAGTGGGTTGTCATATCCTCCTCAGAGGATTTTCCCAACCCATGGATCAAACCCTGTAAGATCCTTGAGGCACACACCATACCTCACTCATCTGTGTCCCAAGTGCCTTATCTAAGCAGTGGATAAGAAGAAGGCCCCATTTATAGGGAGGTAACAGGCTTCCCAGGTAGCACTAGTGGTAAAGAACCTGTCTGCCAATGCATGAGACATAAGGGACGTGGGTTCGATCCCTGGGTCAGGAAGACCTCCTGCATTGGCAGGCGGGTTCATTTACCACTAGCACTACCTGGGAAGCCCAATCACACTGCAAAATTAAAGACAACTTTTGTCAGGGCCTTCATGTGGAAATAACTTCCCACCAAAGGAAGTTAGCAAAGAAACATTTCTATGTCTGAAACATTTCTATGTCTAAAACATAAGTCAGAAAACAAAGCCAGCAAAGAGAATGCACACAAGGAAGGCAAGAAGCTAATAAAGCTGAGAGACAACAAATCCATATAAGAGCAAATCCATATAAGGCCTGCACTTCACATATTTAAGGATACTATCTATGGTTAAGAGGCGTTTCCCTACTCTGGTACAACAAGCATTCCACTGCGTGGATAAGGCACTTGGGACACACATGAGTGAGGTATGGTGTGTGCCTCAAGGATTTTACAGTCATGAAAAAAGATGATCAAAATCACATGGGATCAATAAAGAAGAATGCTGTTAACTATATGGTCCTTAGGAACACAAAAAGAAGACATTTCTCCCCTGACATGGTAGTCCAGGGAAAGATTTCTAGAGTAGATATCTTAGTGGAATCTTGAAAGATGAGCAAGAGTTATCAAGAAATCAATTGAAATATAGAAGGCACCACTTATAGGGAGATAACATGCTTCCCAGGTGGCACTAGTAGTAAAGAACCTGTCTGCCAATGCATGAGACATAAGGGATGTGGGTTCGATCCCTGGGTCAGGGAGATGCCCTGGAGAAGGAAATAGCAACACACTCCAGTGTTGTTACCTGAAGAATCCCATGAACAGAGGAGCCTGGCAGGCTACAGTCCATGAGATCACAAAGGGTCGAACACAACTGAAGCGACTAGGCATATAGGGAGATGAAGCATGAGCAAAAAACAGAGATGAGAAACATCATAACATGTTTGAAAACCATAAGCAGTTTGAAATTAGATCATCAAAGATAAGACAAGGAAGGGTGAGATATAAGACTGGAGAAATATGGAAACAGATTTTTAACAAACTGGAGTAGCAAGCGAAGAATGTGAGGTTTTATTTTGTAAGCAGTGAAAAAAACCCAGGATTATCCTAAATACAGAGTAGTATGGTCAGCTTTGCATTTACCTATATTCATATGATGATATGTTATTGTCGGGGTAGTTTGTAGTTTCCTCAGTTCTGTCTCATCACAATAAAAATTTTAAGCAATGGACGGACCAGCATTATAGCTCTTGGACAGACCAGTGTCACAGCTCCATGTTACGACTCAGTTTATTAAGAAAGTAAGGGAAGATACATCCTCGAGGCATGAGGGAATGCCAATCCAAAAGATGTGAAGAGAAGAGAGGCATCCAGCCCAATTTTGGCTTCTTTTTTCTTTTTTTTTCTCCTCCCACTGGACCTGCCATATGTAAACTGGCCTAGCCAGGTCTGCTGTTTGTTTTACTTGAGGTCCTCACTCCAGCCCTCAGACCTTCCTTTGTTCTATTTTTGCAGGATTTTCTTTTCCTTGTCTTTTAGCCACCGCCATTCTGGACTCCTTTTTCCTATTCTAACTACTTAACATTCCCCCCCTCAAGAGATAAGAGGCTCAATTCCATGTGTTTCTGGCTACTTCCTGGTGCACTGGGATGGCGAGGGGCATTGGACCTCCCCTTCTTGCTAGTCTCAAGCCTCAGAGTCCAATAAGTCCTATAAGTGTCCATGTAAGGGTGAGTGATATTTTCCATGGTCAGCTATAGTTTTATATATCCTTGTTGAATTGGCACTGCATGTTGTAGGTTGTTGACCTGGGCAGAGACAAAATGGGTTAGACAATTGATAATACATGGGGCAATCATAAGCAGCATCAATATGGTGATAACAATGACTAGAAGGGGCATTTGCCAAACTCAAATTCTCCCTCACCAGGAGGAGAATCTCCCAAAGAGAGACTGTTGCCATGAACTCTCCAGCTGTTCTTTGAGATTCTGTAGGGTCTGAATGTGTGTGTGTGTGTGTGTGTGTGTGTGTGTGTGTGTTTTGAGGACTGTGAGACTTTCTTTAACTTAGCTGTAGGGATTTAGCCAGAAACAACACAGCTCATTCAAGATGGCTCAAGTCTCTCCTTGTTCAGGAAACAGGAAATCCAGTTGAGCTGTTTCAAATCCTGAAAGATGATGCTGTGAAAGTGCTGCACTCAATTTGCCAGCAAATCTGGAAAACTCAGCAGTGGCCACAGGACTGGAAAAGGTCAGTTTTCATTCCAATGCCAAAGAAAGGCAATGCCAAAGAATGCTCAAACGACCGCACAATTGCACTCATCTCACATGCTAGTAAAGTAATGCTCAAAATTCTCCAAGCCAGACTTCAGCAATATGTGAACCGTGAACTCCCTGATGTTCAAGCTGGTTTTAGAAAAGGCAGAGGAACCAGAGATCAAATTGCCAACATCCGCTGGATCATGGAAAAAGCAAGAGAGTTCCAGAAAAACATCTATTTCTGCTTTATTGACTATGCCAAAGCCTTTGACTGTGTGGATCACAGTAAACTGTGGAAAATTCTGAAAGAGATGGGAATACCAGACCACCTGACCTGCCTCTTGAGAAATCTGTATGCNAAGAATGCTCAAACGACCGCACAATTGCAGTCATCTCACATGCTAGTAAAGTAATGCTCAAAATTCTCCAAGCCAGACTTCAGCAATATGTGAACCGTGAACTCCCTGATGTTCAAGCTGGCTTTAGAAAAGGCAGAGGAACCAGAGATCAAATTGCCAATATCCACTGGATCATGGAAAAAGCAAGAGAGTTCCAGAAAAACATCTGTTTCTGCTTTATTGACTATGCCAAAGCCTTTGACTGTGTGGACTACTGCCATAAGACCTAGCAATCCCACTGCTGGGCATACACACTGAAATATCCAGAATTAAAAGAGACACATGTACCCCAGTGTTCATCTCAGCAATATTTACAATATCTGAGACATGGGAGCAACCTAGATGTCCATTGGCAGATGAATGGATAAGAAAGCTGTGGTACATATACACAATGGAATATTACTCAGCCATTAAAAAGAACACAACTTGAGTCAGTTCTAAAGAGGTGGGTGAAACTGGAGCCTATTATACAGAGTGAAGTAAGTCAGAAAGAAAAACACCAATACAGTATACTAATGCATATATATGAAATTTAGAAAGATGCAATCAAAAGAGACACAGATGTATAGAACAGTTTTTGGACTCTGTGGAAGAGGGTGAGGGTGGGATGATTTGAGAGAATAGCATTGAAATATGCATATTATCATATGTGAAACAGATTACCAGTCCAGGTTCGATGCATGAGACAGGATGCTTGGGGCTGGTGCACTGGGATGACCCAGAGGGATGGGATGGGAAGGGAGGTGGGAAGGGGGTTCAGGATGTGGAACACATGCATGCCTGTGGTGGATTCATGTCAAGGTATGGCAAAACCAATACAATATTGTACAGTAATTAGCCTCCAATTAAAACAAATTATTAATTTGAAGAAAATTAAATCCCATACCCACCAAGTGAGTGACCCAAAAACTGGAACACGATTATACCAGAGATGTTCTCTCACAGGAGTAAAAGTTTTGAGCTAAATCAGGCTTCCAATCTGGGGATCTGGCAATGAGAGCTGGTGGGCAGGTGTGTGTGTTTATCGAGCAGCTGTTTATTATGGAAGATGTGAAGCAGCCTGTTTATGGATGGGTGGGAATGTGTTCCTGCCCTGTGGTTTGTTTGGCTTGAGGCATCCCTACAGCACAGGTATGCTGGGTGGGGCTTCTGGGTGGGTCCAGGCCTTGGTGAAAACATGGCAGCCTCCAAGTGCTCACCAGAACTGCTGCCTTCAGTGTCCTTCCTGGTGCCCAGGGCGAGCTACCTCTGCCTCCCCATCTCCACAGGAGATGCTCTAATACTTAGTAGGTAAGTCTGACTCAGTAACTTGTGAGGTTACCACTTTTTTCCCTGGGCCCTGCTGAGCACAAGACCCTGTGAGCATCCCCGCAAAGTGGAGTTTCAGTCTGCTCTAGTCCTGTGGATAGCCTGCAGTGAAACCTCACTAGCCTTCAAAGCCAGATTCTGTGGGGCCTCCTCCCTAGCAACAGTGAAAAGGTGAAACCATTTCCTCTAAGATCAGGAACAGACAAGAATGTCGACTCTGGACACTTTCATTCAACATAGTTCTAGAAGTCCTAGACACAGCAATCAGAGAAGAAAAAGGAATAAAAGCAATCCAAATTGGAAAAGAATAAATAAAATTGTCACTAGTTTGCAGGTGACGTGATAAAATACATTGAAAATTCTAAAGGGTTACCATAAAATTACTAGAGCTTATCAATGAATTTGATAAAGTTGCAGGACACCAAATAAATACGCAGACTTTTTTTGTATTCTTATACACTATAAACTAACAATGAAAAACTATAAAGAGAAATTTAAAAAATAATCCCATTTACCATCAAACCAAAAAGAATAAAATAGCTAGGAAACAAGAGGAGGCAAAAGACCTGTAGTCTGAAAACTATAAGACTTCAATTAAAAAGAAATTGAACACGACACAAGCAGTTGGAAAAATATACTATGAGCTTCAACTGGAAGAATATATATTGTCAAAATGACTACACTACAGTTCAATGCAATCGAATTACCAATGGTGTTTTCACAGAACTGGAAGAAAACAGTCTTAAAATTTTCATGGACACAAAGACTCCAAATAGAAAAAGCAATCTCAAGAAAGAAAAATGGACCTGGAGGAATCTGGCTCCCTGATTTCAGCCTATAGTACAAAGCTATAGTAAAATAATATGGCACTGTCCTCAAAATAGAAATATAGATCAGTGGAAAGTCTGGAGATAAACCCACACACCTATGGTCAACTAATCTATGACAAAGTTGGCAAAAAAAAAAAAAATACAATGGAGAAAAGATAGACTCGAATAAGTGGTGCTGGGAACACTAGACAGCTACATGTAAAAAATGAAATTAGAAAATCCCCTAACATCATACACAAAAACTTGAAATAGATTAAAGACTGAAATATAAGACCAGATGTTATAAAACTCATAGATGAAAACAGAGGCAGAACACTCTTTGACATAATTTGCATCAGTATCTTTTTTGATCCTCCTCCTAGAGTAATAGAAATGAAAAAGAAGTGGAGCCTAATTAAACTCAAAATTTTTTGCACAGCAAAGGAAACCATAAATAAAATTAAAAGACAACCCTCAGAATGGAAGAAAATATTTGCAAACTATGTGACCAAACATAATTTGTCTCCAAAATTTACAAACAGTTCATAAGGCTCAATAAAAAAAAAAAAAGAAAAACAGCACAATCATAAAATAGAAGACTTAAGTAGACATTTCTCCAAACAAGGCATAAAAATGGCCAAGAAGCACATGGAAAGATCCTGAACATCACTATCAGAGAAATGCAGATCAAAATACAGAGAGGTATCAACACATACCAGTAAGAAGGGCCATCATCAAAAAGTCTACAAACAGTAAATGCTGGAGAGGGTGCTGAGAAAAGAGCTCTCTCCTACATTGTTGGTGGGAATGTAAATTGGTACAGCCACTACAGAGAACAGTATGGAGGTTGCTTAAAAATCTAAAAATAGACTCCCACATAATCCAGCAATTCCATTCCTGGCATATATCCAAAGAAAACCATGGTTCAAAAAGATGAGCACTTCAGCGTTCATTGCAATGCTTTTTACAATAACCAAGACATGGATGCAACCTAAATATCCATCAGCAGATGAATGGATAAGAAGATGTGGTGCATATACGCAATGGAACATTATTCAGCCTCTCAGTGAAATGAAGCCATTTGCAGCAATATCGATGGACCTGTAGATTATCATACTAAGTGAAGTAAGTCAAAGACAAGTATAGACAATACTTTTCTATGGAATCTAAAAATAAAGACATAGAGAAACTTACTTGCAAACCAGAAACAGACTCGGAAAAGGAATAGTTTGGGAGTTTGGGATTGACGTGTACAGCACAGGGAACTCTGCTCTGTACTCTATAATAACCTAAATGGCAAGAGAGTTTGAAAAATAATATATACATGTATATGTGTAACTGAATGACCCTGCTGTATACCTGAGAGTAACATGACAATATTCATCAAATATGCTGTAATATAAAATAAAAGTTAAAAAAACTATAGCACTCTGAATTTTCTATTTAGAGCTGCAGTTCCATCCAAGATTTATGCTAACCACATTTTTTTCCATATAAAAATAAAACTTATGAAGAGAAAAAAAAATTGGCCAGGGGTAAAAAAAAAAAAAAACACTAAAGGTCTCCAAATAAGCATATTTAATTTCAGTTCAGCTCAGTTCATTTCAGTTCAGTCACTCAGTCGTGTCCGACTCTTTGTGACATCATGAACCACAGCATGCCAGGCCTCCCTGTCCATCACCAACTCCCAGAGACCACCCAAACCCATGTCCATTGAGTCGGTGATGCCATCCAACCATCTCATCCTCTGTCGTCCTCTTCTCCTCCTGCCCCCAATCCTTTCCAGCTCCAGAATCTTTTCCAATGAGTCAACTCTTTGCATGAGGAGGCCAAAGTATTAGAGTTTCACCTTCAACATCAGTCCTTCCAATGAACACCCAGGACTGATTTCCTTTAGGATGGACCAGTTGGATATCCTTGCAGCCAAGGGACTCTCAAGAATCTTCTCCAACACCACAGTTCAGAAGCATCAATTCTTCTGTGCTCAGCTTTCTTTATAGTCCAACTCTCACATCCATACATGACCACTGGGAAAACCATAGCCTTGACTAGATGGACCTTTGTTGGCAAAGTAATGTCTCTGCTTTTTAATATGCTGTCTAGGTTGGTCATAACTTTCCTTTATATTCAAAAATTTGAAAAGCAAATGTTATCCCTCTGTACTGATAGATGCCGTGGAATGTGCTATTCTACACAACAGACATACATATGTATTATGTGTGTAGCAGGCAAAGATTTTCAAACAAACCTAGACTCTTTGTCTTTATATGTAATGTTTAATTTTGCCTTTTAGGTTTTCAAAATAGTCCATCTATAAGCAATTTATCCTAATATTTCTTTAAGACAGAAATCCTCAAATTTCCCAAGTACTGGAAAATGCTACTGAACAGTGATTTCTTACCCTGGCAATAGACTGCTTTCTTGGGCATAGTGTAGCAAATACTAATTTGGGAGCTAAAAGTGATCATTTATACTCTACCCAGACAATTTCCTCAGATACAAATCTTTATCAAGGAAGGGATGGGAATAAGTGTAGACTAAAGATATGATGCTTTCAAACAAGAATAAGCTTTACTCATTTGTACATAAAAGCATGCTTTGGTAATAAGGAATAAGCACCTCTTTTCTGTGTTATGGAGCTGGTTTTGGCCAAGTGTCCAAGAATGAGAAGCACATCTAACTCACGTCTCTGGTAAGGAGAACAGTGGTCACTGGAGGCTGGAGCAGTGACTGAGAAGAAATCAATCCATTTTCAGGGGATGGGGGGCACTGGGATAACTCTACTAGCATGTCTACACTGTCCAAACACTTATATTTTAGCAGGAAAACTGATACCAATAAAATACCATTGTTACAAGGCATGGCTGAACTCTACATTAAAAATTTTGTTGATGGGAAAGCAGATGGAGCTCTTTCTTGACTCACTCCATTTAAAAAAACATAATATAATCGTGTTGAATCTCTAAGGGGATAGATCAGGATAAAGTGGGCTATAGATGAAAGCTTTGACTATTTCAAAACAATGAAGCAAGTAACACTCTCATGTATCCTGACAGAGTTTAACAGATTGTCTTTAGGACCTTTCAACATTGCCTATAACCATTTCATGAACATATTCTTTGACTCAGGAAATGAATTTCTTTGAATATATATACTACAAATATTAATATATATATATTACAGATTTAGTAATATATACTACAGATATTAGTATATATATATAAATATGTATAAATGTATACACAAAGAATATGCTTAATTATGAAGAATAAGCTTAAAAGCATTCACTCCACCATTTTTATAATAGCAAAAGACTAGAAAACCCTAAACGTCATTTAGGAAAGATGAATAAATTATAATTCATAAAAAGAATACTCTCATGTGGCTACAAGGTGGGGGGAGGGCAAGCTCACTGAAGCTCACTGATACAGTGAGCTTGAAGATATTTCATTAAATCAAAATTAGGAGGAGAAAATGCAATTTAATAGAGTACCACTTATATAAAAGGCCTTCCCAGGTGGTGCAGTGATAAAAAAAAAATCTATCTGCCAGTGCAGGAGAGGCAGGCTCGATCCCTGGATCAGGAAGACCCCCTGGAGTGGGAAATGGCAATCCACTCCAGTATTCGTGCCTAGAAAACCCCCTGGACAGAAGAGTCTGGAGAGTTATAGTCCATATGGTCACAAAGAATTGGACATGACTGAACAAATATATATATATGCATACTTGTATAAAAACCTCAAAATGTGATCAATGTAAACACCTTCCTAAGTATAATACACTTCTTCAAGATTTCCAAAGAGGTGCCAGCAGTCCCCTAGTCAGAATAGCTGGTTAACTAGAAAGAGAGGGAGGAACAGGAAGAAAGGAGGTGAGTGGAACACATCCTGGAGGCAACTTCCAAGCATCAAATCCTATCTGCCTAGTGAGAAACGAGATATTAGTCCCCTGGGTAAACACCCAGAGAGAGAACCTCTAGTCAGGCTTCTAGTTTTTGCTTACATTGGCCTTAATAAACGTAACCTTAGCTGACCCCTCCTCTTTCCAGCAGGATTATAAAGATCACCTTAAAGATGTCTGTTCAACTCTCTTTCTTATTAAGAAGGAAAAGTTGTCCAATCACCATTCCTCTTCAGCAGGGTTGCCTATGTTCACTGCAATCTTGCTGGGTGATTGTCTCAGTATGACAGAATACACACCTGGCTTCAGCTGCTGCTGCTGCTGCTGCTGCTGCTGCTACTGCTGCTAAGTCACTTCAGTCATGTCCGATTCTGTCTGACCCCATAGACAGCAGCCCACCAGGCTCCCCCTGGCTTCAGATGTGATGCTTATTCACTGACAGAAGGTGAGAAATAATGATTTTTATGGTTTTCAGTGACATGATCCATTGTGAGGACTCAACATGACAAATAATGTTCTCCGGTTACTTGTTTCCTCAAAACTAATCAGGTTGATATTTAAAGAAAGTATGATATAAGTATGATATAAGCAATCATTAGGATTACTTTATAAATGCAATTATCTAACTTTATTGACTGCTCCTTGGAAGAAAAGCTATGAAAAACCTAGACAGTGTATTAAAAAGCAAAGACATTACTTTGCCAACAAAGGTCTGTCTAGTAAAAGCTATGGTTTTTCCAGTAGTCATGTGTGGATGTGAGAGTTGAACTATAAAGAAAGATGAGCACCAAATAATTGATGCTTTAGAACTCTGGTGTTGGAGAAGATTTTTGAGAGTCTCTTGCGCTGCAAGGAGGTCCAACCAGTCCATCCTAAAGGAGATCAGTCCTGAATATTCACCAGAAGGATGGATGCTGAAGCTGAAACTCCAATACTTTGGCCACTTGATGCGAAGAGCTGACTCATTAGAAAAGACCTTGATGCTGGGAAAGATTGAAGGCAGGAGGAGAAAGGGCTGACAGAGGATGAGATGGCTGGACGGCATCACCGACTCAATGGACATGAGTTTGAGCAGGCTCTGAGAGTTGGGACGGACAGGGAGGCCTGGTGTGCTGTAGTCCATGAGGTGGCAAAAAGTTGGGCAGCAACTGAGCAACTGAACTGAACTTTATTGAATTTTTCAGTAGACCCACGATTGGTTCCTTTGATTAGATTCAATACTGGAAAAGCCCCTCTTTTTCAAAAGCTGTTTCTTTCCCACACAAAAAAGATTGCATGGTTGAACCAAACTTTGAAGTGGTATTTGCTTCAATTTCTAGGTGGATGGACAGTTTGAATACTCAGTATCTCCCTCATCAGTAGTCCCATCAATCTCTCATCATTTTCCCTGTGGATATATCCTGTGTTTTAATAAGCCAGTTTTCTGTTGACCTCCCACCCAGTTATTTGATCTAAAATGTCCATTGTTTTGTTTTTATTCATTTGCTAAGTCATGTCCAACTCTTTGAGACCACATGGACTATAGCCCACCAGGCTCCTCTGTCCATGGGATTCTCCAGGGAAGAATACTGGAGTGGGTTGTCATCGCCTTCTCCAAGGGATCTTCCAAACCTAGGGATTGAACCCGGGTCTCTTGCATTCAGGCACATTCTTTACCATCTGATCCACAGGGAATCCCTTCTAAATTCAAGGAACGGCTAAACGCAGTGCACAGTGGATTGTGCAGACTGAGCCTCCCGCTAAAATCCAGGGTGAAATGCTCACTTAACATACAGTCCAGGCCTACTGATGCGAGTCGTGGTTCTAAGGGCAGCTCAGTTTTCACGCTGTCATATTGGTCTTCTTGGGTTATACGGCAGTACTGGTGTTGCCATTGTTCCCTGCTGGTGCTGCCTTAGGAAGGAGAGCTTGCTCAGTTCGAACCATCTGATACACTTGGTGGACGATGAGAGTCTCTGGCCCACTAAGATGAAAACCCTTGCCTGGCTGCACGCTTACTGTGGTAGGGTTGTCTATGAGGTTGGAGATGGAGAGAGGTCCCTGGACTACTTGGTGTTTGTGATGTGATCTCCCTGTGAGTACCTCAACCGCCCTACGCGACCCCTGTCCATAGCTTCCCTGCTGTCTCTAGATCAGGAGGAGAAACCTGAAGACTCATCAGTAAGGAAAGAGAGCCCTTATTGTTAGTAGAACTCCAGAGCCACCTCCCTCGCTGCTTCTGCCAGGTTCAACCTGGTTTCTATTCAGTCCAGGGGAAGATGGGCCACCATGAATCCCTTCTGTTCCTAGTTTGAGCTTGGGAAACACCGTCTCAGTCACCTTATTCTTTCAACGTGTCCGACTTAGTCGTGTCCAACTCTTTGTGACCCCATGGACTGTGGCCCACCAGGCTCCTCTGTCCATGGGATTCTCCAGAAAAGAATACTGGAGTGGGTTGCCATTTCCTCCTCCATCTCTTTTAATAGGAGGATATAAAATACCTCGGTGCTGTGTTACTCTAATCCAGGGATCCCAAGCCAGTTTTCTTCCTAACACCATTCAGGATCTCCTTTGGTTATTTCTCTCACTATTTCCAGGGGTTTTACTTTCATTTAGAGCTTCCCTGGTGACTCAGGTGGTAAAGTGTCTACCTGCAATGTAGGTAGACCTGGGTTTGATCCCTGGGTTGGGAAGATCCCTGGAGAAGGAAATGGCAATCCACTCCAGTGTTCTTGTCTGGAGAATCCCCATGGACAGAGGAGCTTGGCAGGCTGCAATCCATGGGGTTGCAAAGAGTCAGACACGACCGAGCAACTTCACTTTCCTTTCCTTTCCTACTTTCATTTAGCAAGGAAGGGCAGGGGAGAAATGGGTCTCTGTCAGATTGTCTTACAACTTAGGTTTCAGTTTAAGTCACACAGTAAGCTTCATAGTTTCTTCCTCTAGATGCCCCAGAGATACCTCCCCTGGAAGATGACTGCATGGTGCATTAAAAACCACTTCCAAAGCTGCTGGATATTACAGTATAAACAAGACATTGCTTGTCTATAAAAGACAACAGTCTAGGAAAATCCAGAAAATTCAAGGTTATAGCCCTGTGAAGGTAAATGAAGATAAGTATGGAACAGCCTCTTTGATTACTATCAAGAGCACACTTGGGTTTCTTAACTCCCATTAGTTAAGATACACCGGTTTATCCTGACCCCCTGAGACAGTTTCCTGATAAGATGAATAGTATTTTCCTGAATATTTACATTGCTGTAGTAATGCTGTGTATAACATATTTAAATTGTGTTAATCATACTTAGATGATCTTTTAGCTTTTAATCCTTAAAATCATAATTTTTTAGCATTTAACCCAAATTTCTAATCCCTTAATGAAAAGGCAGCTTACCAATGTAGACATTTCCTCTATCAAGTAAAATAGTCAATAAAGTAGATAGACAATTAACTGCTGAAAGTGTTCATTTTATCCTGAGCCCTGTTCAGAGAGCTACACACTCAGAGGAAAAACATACAAAGGCTATGCTTTGTTTCAAAATGTTTATGTTAGAGGCAGCTGAAAACATTGCACTATTTTGCCAATGAGTGTTTTTTTCTTTTCATAGTCAGTTTTTCATCCTGTCATTTTTATCTACTTCAAGCAGAAGGTGCTGGTATTGTTTTACATAACACACCAGAAAGTTTGAGATAAATGTGATAGGAAGATGCAGAGAAGGCTAACATAGTTTCCAAAAGTAAAAGCTATAAAGAGACTGGCTTCCATGTGGCATTACTGAAATAAAGATGCTAGGTGTGATAGAAAAAAAAAAAAAAAAAAAAAGATATTGCAAATATGTTAAGAAAATTCTAGTACTCTTTTCACCCCTGAAATTAGATTATTATAAAATTGAAATCAGAAAAAAAGAACTTTTAAATAACTTAAATTGTCTAAATTGTAAGATTGTCTAAATCTAAATTTGAAAATTTCACTCTATCTTTTCATAATTAAATATTCAATGCCTATATATTCTATATTTATCTTTAAGTTCTCTATTTCTAGATAGCTTTAACTTGGCATCTTCCATCATCATGACTAGTTCAAATGCATAGCTCAAAAGACCCCAGGAAAAAGTAAGTTCATATTTAATGCTCATCTACAATGTATCAGAGACTGAACTCATTATTTTTCCTCCTCTCCCTTTCCTCCTCCACCTTTATAATTATTCACATTTTACAGATGATAACAATAAAATTCAGGGTTACATAATTACTACCATTAAAAGTAGAGAATTTCTGATGAAAATCTAGTTTTGTCTATTTCAAGATCATGCTTTTATATGTATATATATATATATAAAGCAATACTGCTTCCCATTATTGTTGTTTTTGCTATTTAGTCACTAAGCGCTGTCTGACTCTGAGCAATCCCATGTACTGCAGCCCACCAGACTCCTCTGTCCATGGGATTCTGCAGGCAAGAGTACTGGACTGGACTGAGTTGTCATTTCCTTCTTCAGGAGATCTTCCCAACTGAAGGATCAAATCCACGGCTCCAGACACGTCTCCTAGGTTGTAGGCAGATTCGTTACCTCTGAGCCACCCAGGTAGCCATTATATTTGATTCCAAATGATATAATTACCTATTTTCTTGGTCTTCAAAATTATTTTCTGGCCCTATCAACTGTTAACTAATAAATTTTAGAGAAATTTCCCTCTTTATAAGTGGTATGTACTTGTGATAGAGTCCGAGATCAGTTTTAAATAATAGGTAGTTGTCTCCCATTCCCATTTAGTTATCTCTTTAACAAATATTTGTTATATTCCTTCTAAATCACAGACATCCTGTTGGGGGTATAATAGGAAATACCATCCCAGAAGATTTCATTATGTAATATAAAAAATAAATTTATTATCAAATAATGATAATATTGAAGAAGGGTTCCAATTAAGAGGTAAAGAATGTTACATGAGCACCAAGAAAAATATAATTACTTTTTCTGGGTATGTATATGATATCCTGGGGATATCATAACTTTTGGGTTGACCTTTGAAGGTGAATAGGATTCCCTGGTGGCTCAGATGGTAAAGCGTCTGCCTGCAATTCGGGAGACCCGGGTTCTATTCCTGGGTCGGGAAGATCCGAATATGCATAAAATATACAAAAGCATCATCCAGGCAGATGCTAGAACACAAGCAAAGAGACCACAAGTTATATTCATGATGTGTTCCAGACATGGCACAAGGAAACATGAGGAAAGGTGAAGAGGAGAGAAGGGGGAGATAAGTCACGGACCGAGGGCTTTGTGTGTCTAATACGTTACAATGACTTAGAGGAAACGTCTGTTAAATATTTTAAGCAGAAGAATATTCATGATTATATGCATAGCTCCCTATTTTATACATAGTGGCTTACACCCTAGGAGTTAGAATAATTATATCATTACAATTTTTTAATGCTTGTGTGCATATGTGCCCATTCACTTCAGTTACATCCAACTCTTTGCTACCCTATGGACCACAGCCCTCCAGGCTCTGCTGTCCATGAGATTCTCCAGGCAAAAATACTGGAGTGGGTTGCCCTGACCTCCTCCAGGGGATCTTCCCACCCCAGGGATCGAACCCAGGTCTCCTGAATTGCAGGAAGACTCTTTACCACTGAGTCACCAGGGAAGTCTTGTTTTAATGCTTATGCCTTAGCAAATGTTTTCCCTTACAACATAGATTTTGTAAGGGTGTAAGGCTATCCCTTTAAATCTTTGTCAAAGGACCGCCCTGATGGTCCGGTGGTTAGGAATCTACCTGCCAACACAGGGCACCCCTGGTCTGGGGAGATCCAACATGCCTTGGAGCAAAGAAGCTCGTGGGACGCAACCACCAAAGCCCATGTGCCTATAGAGCCCGTCCCGTGCAGCAGGAGAAGCCGCCATGGGAAGCTTGGAACTACAGACAGAGGGACAGCCCGGACCGCCAGAAACAGAGAGGGCCCGCGTGCAGCAGCGACAACCCAGTGCGGTCAGAAATCAATACGGAAGTCTTTCTCACTCTTGCACTTAGATGTAATTTCCCATGGATGAGAAAAGGAGGTTAATGTTTACCAGGAGTTACACATGACTAGCAGTGTGTTTTATCAAATCAACGTTTAGTCTTTGGGATCCTCGACAATGTGTACCTGACAAAAATATTAGGAAAATGTAGGGACTAGCCCGGTAGAATAGTGAAGGTGTGTAACAGCAAATCAAGAGGACCCATGATTCTCATTTACACATATGACTTCCTGTCCTCCAAGTTTGCTTGTATCCCAGTTTTGCAGTCCCTCTCCCTCTCTCAGGCAGCAAGAGGAGCCACTGCCTCAAAACTGAAGCAAGGAACAGTTTACAGGACCTGGACTCTTGCCGCTGACATAACGAGTCCCATTTGACTCTAATATCCTTAAACTACTTGACATCACTCAGGCCTGCAGACCACCCAGTCCCCGTTTGCAGATTCCCCTCCACCCCTACATCATCTGTATCCAGGATACTTGTGAGCCAGCCTTTCCCTGCCTTCAGGGTAAGACAGTCTTCCCTACCATCAGCTGACAACCATTCTGGATCTAAGACACTGTGAGCTCAGATCCTCCATTTGGCCACTCCAGATGGATTGTCTGTATCCTGCCTCCATTCTGGATAAAAATATACTATATGTGGGATCACTTATATGTGGGATCTAAAAAAATGGCACAAGTGAAATCATTTACAAAACAGAAATAGAGTCACACATTTAAGAAGCACACTTATGGTTACAAAAGAAGAAAAGGCAGTGGGGGCAATAAACTGCAAGACTGGGATCAATATATACACACCACTATATATCAATAGGTAACTAATAAGGTCCTGGGAAATAGATGAGGAAACAGTGGAAACAGTGTCAGACTTTATTTTTGGGGGCTTCAAAATCACTGCAGATGGTGACTGCAGCCATGAGATTAAAAGATGCTTACTCCTTGGAAGGAAAGTTATGACCAACCTAGATAGCATATTAAAAAGCAGAGACATTATTTTGCCAACAAAGCTCTGTCCAGTCAAGGCTATGGTTTTTCCAGTAGTCATGTATGGATGTGAGAATTGGACTGTGAAGAAGGCTGAGCGCCGAAGAATTGATGCTTTTGAACTGTGAGTGTTGGAGAAGACTCTCGAGAGTCCCTTGGACTGCAAGGAGATCCAACCAGTCCATTCTAAAGGAGGTCAGTCCTGGGTGTTCTTTGGAAGGAATGATGGTAAACTGAAACTCCAGTACTTTGGCCACCTCATGCGAAGAGTTGACTCATTGGAAAAGACTGATGCTGGGAGGGATTGGGGGCAGAAGGAGAAGGGGATGACAGAGGATGAGATGGCTGGATGGCATCACTGACTCAATGGACATGGGTTTGGGTGAATTCCAGGAGTTGGTGATGGACAGGGAGGCCTGGCGTGCTGCAATTCATGGGGTCACAAAGAGTCAGACATGACTGAGCAAATGAACTGAACTGATATAGGACAGAGACTGTACTCAACACTCTATAATGACCTATATGAGAAGGGAATCTAAAAAAGAGTGGATATGTGTATAACTGATTCACTTTGCTGTAGAGCAGAAACTAACACAACACTGTAAATCAACTATACTGCAATAAGTTGTTTTTACATAAGATCTTGGACTGATACCACTAAACTAATGGTGTGGGAGAATGTCACTTGGATCTGTCTGAGATGATGTTGGACAAAGTAAGTTCAAAACATTTTACTGAGCCCAGACAAAGGGGAATATTCCCTTACAACACCTCTTTCCAAATCTACAACAGTTTAAAAATGCATTTTATATGACTGGAAGATCCATTTTGTCTGAGCTTTCAAATCTACAGCATGTATACAGCTGCTCTGTCTGAGATGGTTTGTATCTGTTTTACAGAATAAACCATGGGGTTACTTCAAGGGGCTATTTTCTTCTATTTTAAATCCATATATATTTCATTACCATCTTTACAAATAAATAACTAGTAATTAGCAGGTAAAATTTTGGAGCCAAGCTGTAAGGTCCATTGGGTACCTCACAGAAATCAATTTTCTGATACAGTGAGTGAGTGGCTGTTATGGCACATTGATGTCTGGAAAGTTTCTCAAGAAAATTGTGGAAGTTACTTACATTAGTGCTGTTTTAATGATGCTGTGTGAATAAAGGCATTCATTTTGGAGCAATGAGGTGGAATAAATATTTAAAGGATAAGCTCTTTATTACTTTGATAAATAGGTTTGCATCATGGATGATAGAGTTGAGCAGGACCAAGTTGATCACAGAAGCAGCCCTTCAACTCACAGGAGTAGACACTGCAGCAGAGAGTGTAGTGAAATGCTGGGGAATGTGTGCTGTGGAACAAGACTATCTGACTATTTTTATTTCACTCCAAACTGAATATGCAGCAATGAGCAAGTGACTTAACCTCAATTTCTTTTCTTTATAGTGAGGATGATTAATACAAGTGTGTATTAAAGCAATTTTAGGGTTTCCAGATAAAACATAGAATACCAAATTACATTTGAATTCAGATAAACAACCATCTTTTAGTATAAGTATGTCCCAAATATTGCATGAGACATACATATAATGGAAAAGAAATTGTTTATCTAAAATTCAGATTTAACTGAGCACCCACTATTTTTATTTGTTATATCTGACAACCTGTGAAAAGTCTGCATATCAATGCACACAACGTCCTTACAGAAAAGTGTTAAGAATGCAGCAACAGTGAACGTAATTAATGCCAGCTATACTGTTTTTTTTTAGTTTTCTATCTGTTAAGACGAAGAATAGGTTATAGTCTAGAGTCACTGATTTCCATCAGGCCGCACTGTTATTTTATGACCCCTTATCAATATCTCCCAGCTACATTAAAAGAGGATAAATTCCCATACAGCCAGAACCTGATCCTGACCAGCCATCTGCATGAGCACAGAAAGAGCAGAGACATTTTCATGTCAAACAGATCAGAACAGAATAATTAGATAAAAGAGATGTGCATCAACACACCCACAAAAATCAAAAGGGTTTCAAATCCCGGGAATGACTGCTGGTTTATCTGCTTTTAGAAGGTTATTGGCTGAGATTATTCATGCCATAGTCATTACTCCCCCATTTATTAGTGTGAGTAAACAAAGCCTGATTACATGCAATGGCCCCCAGAAGCAATTATACCCTATTTCCTCATTTTAGAGCATTCTTCTCAAATTCAACGCTTTAGTCCTTCCAGCATTACTGCACCTAGTAGATTTATTATGTAGAACTAGTATTGGGTGTAATAATAGTATTTCTTGTTTGTCCCTAAAAGGGCAATTTAACAGGCAATCTGAGATGGCAAAAAAATATGAATGGGGATAACATATCAAAATACCTTAGATTGTGATATCAATATCGATTATTATCATGACAACAATGAAGCAGAGAGGATGGTAAACACGAAACTGTTGTGGGGCGTGGCGGGGAGAGAAGGATGTGTACTTTACTCTCCACTCGCCCCAGTCTCCCAGTGGCCGTGAGAAACTAGCCTCGTGCAAGCGTCCAGGAAGAACACCAGCACGTGCTCATGGCATGAACTGAAGGTCTGGGAAACCTTTGTCTGGGGAAGACATGAGATTCTTGGCTTATGTGTCAATATCATGAACCCACTCACTCACGCTACACGTGTTGTGGGGGACCAGGAAGAAGCTGTGGTATTTTATTTCATCTGATCCTATAAGGTACCCTGAGTGCTCTGGATGAGGGAGCCAACTGTTAGCGTCTGTGCAGTGGCTGGAGTTTAGAAAGTGCTCCGTCTATATTAGGTCCTTTCCTTTGCCTTTGGGACTTTCCAGGTGGCGCTAGTGGTAAAGAACCCACCTCCCAGTGCAGAAGATACAAGAGACCTCTCTGGGTCAGGAGGACCCCCTGGAGCAGGAAGTGGCAGCCCACTCTAGTGTCCTTACCTCTAGTATTCTTACCTGGAAAACCCCATGGAGAGAGGAGCCTGGCAGGCTAGTGTACATGGGGTCGCAAAGAGCTGGAGATGACTGAGGAACTAAGCGTGCATGCCTTTCCCTATATTTCCATTTGAAGAGGAAATACATGAAAAGTATTGTTCTAGAAGTTCTTTTGCTCTTTTTACATATTTAATTTTTTTAAAAAAAACTAGTAATTTTGTTATAATTACAAAATATGTGAATTTTATTTTAGTGACATTGATACTAGGATTAACTTAATTCATCAACCTGAATTTGTGCATTCATCCTATCATTCATACAACTTCCCAGGCACTAGTGGTAAGGAGCCAACCTCCCAGGCAGAAGAAACAAGAGGCACGGGTTCGATCACTGGGTCAGGAGGATTCCCTGAGTAGGAAATGGCAACCCACTCTAGTGGCTTGGACAGAGGAACCTGGCAGGCTACAGGCCATGGGTCATTGTATTCATTCATACATTGAATGTATGATTTTAATTATAATTCAAATATTTAAAAGGCAAATCCATCAAATAAATTTAAAACAGGACATATATGGGATTTATCTCTAAAGAAACGACTCACACACTCTGAGTTGAACAGTGATATCAAATGACTAGCTTTAGTGACAATTTATTTTCTACCAAACTGTCTATTTTATTGTCCTCAAATTATGGCATAGCTAGTATGGTTCAGGTACAATCTCACCTCACTTAATTCTAAAATTTCACAAAATACAGATAATCAAAGACTTGTTATAAGAGAGGAGATGCTTATGTGATTTAATCTATTTATCTAAGTATCTCACATATAGGGAAGAAAAAGCTGACAGAATATTTGTTCTCACTTTCATGATGGAATTGATTTTTAAAATTATGACTATGATTCAATGATTGATAAAAAATGATCATATGCTGGCCTTTGAAATGTTTTATTGTGTGAGGCTTTCTTCAGATGCTAATTAAGTGGTTAAAGGATGCAAGAGTACTTGGGTGTTTCCCATTACACTAAATAAGTCCTAACATCACTATCACAGCTACCTTCCTGGGAAAAGGATTCCACTGAAAGTTGCATCAGTGGAAAAGCAGGCACAGTAGCAATTTTCCAAGGGAGCTGTCTTTATTCCTTCAAAACTAGAAGAGAACGCATGAAGGAAGTGTTAACCAACCAGACAAATATAAATATAGTCAGAAATCAATAATCCCTCACAACAAGGAACAAATGTGAAACATCAGATACACACAGACACACAGAATAAAACATTTCCACTCAAGGAATAGAACCATCAGTTCAGCCTGATGGCTCTCTGACCTGTGAAGAAAGAATCCTATCCTGGGAGCTCAAGCTCTGATTTAAACATGCTTCAAGAGTCAGAGATTAGTGGACATCCAAACTTCCTGTTATTGCCAGCCTCCACTCACCTCCATCAGTAGAGAAGAGATCTATCTACCCTGTCCCTTTCTAAGGTAATTCTGTGTCCTGTCACCTGAGAAATTCACAAGGAGGAAGCGTCCAAAGTACTATTCCCAGAGAGACAAGAAAGCCTTAAACAGACCTCTTGGCTTTGCCCCCTATGTCAGGCTGTGAATTTTTGGAGAACTGAGTGGATATGCCTTCTACTGAGTGTTCTCTTACACAAAATTTTACAAAATGGTTTTACCTGTTTTGCCCTCTATACTTTTAATTCTAAAAATACTGCTTTTTTCTTGCTTTGCTTGTTCTCATTTGAGGTCACCTGTTTTATGTTTCTCATTGTACTCTGATATGATTTCAAAAAGATGTGTTTTTCTAAAGGTATAAGGAAACTATGAATGCATGGTAAACTATTAATAATATATGAGCAAATTATAGTATTTCTATTTTAATAAATCCCTATATGCAGTTGCCACTTGAAGCTACTTGCTGTCATATAACTTGCACCAATAAGCTAATGTCTCAGTTTTGTTTTCCTAGCAGTTTTATTTCAGCTTCAAGCAGCACGTTTAGGACTCTGGGCAGTATGATTAAGATTCAGAGACCTCAAGTTTAAAGTCTAATTTGATCTACACTCAGAGAGATAACTTCAGGCTACAGATCTATCCATCAATAAGCAGGAAGGAAGGTGAAGATAACCACACACATGGTGAGTGCCATCTGTGCTGCAGGTTCTGTATATATTCTGGCTTCCTTTTCTCCCTCCTTTCTTTTCCTTCCTTTCCCACTTCCCTCCTCTTTCCTTATCTCTAGATATATAGATATAACATAAACATTTTTAAAACCCCCGTGCAATAGGCATTCTTGACATGTTTTATAGAATAGATTATGAGCCACTTAAAATCAAGGTTTATGCACCAATTACTTATGATATGCAATATATCTAGTCCGGTGCATAGTACACAGTAAGTGCCAGTAACACTAACTTATAACAACTCGAAGGAATAAATTTATTCACAGGTTATTATTTGACCTAGACTTTGATACTATTAACATCAATTCCTTTATCCTGACAGTCTTAACCTTATTCAGACATTCTTTTCTTTGGTCAGTCCTGGAATCAAGCTTTCATTATAATTTCCTTAGTGTTACAGTTTTATAACCTACATGTACACAACTGTATCATATCGATTTATGCATATTTACTGAAGGAAATAACACTTCAGTAAAGGTTAAGATATATTGAAATAACATTAATGAGAAATCACTTCCAGGTACTTCTGAATATACAGCTTCTATGAAAGTTAAGCATTCAGGTTTTTGAATGGCACTTCAGAAGTAAACAAATTTTTTATAATATTGCAATTATGGAAGTACTATTTATTTTTAGCTCCTATAATTCTTAAATCAATATCACAACATTGAATTAGTTCAATATCACAGTATTCCAAGTCTATGCTGTGTCCACTAATGCTGAAGATGAAGTTGAACAGTGCTATGAAGACCTACAAGACCTTCTAGAACTAACACCAAGAAAAGATGTCCTTTTTATCATAGTGGACTAGAATGCGAAAGTAGGAAGTCTAGAGATACCTGTAGTCACAGGCAAGTTTGGCCTTGGAGTTCAAAATGAAGTAGGGCAAACGCTAACAGAGTTTTGCCAAGAGAACCCACTGGTCGTATGAAACATAATCTTCCAACAACACAAGAGAAGACTCTACAAATGGACATCACCAGATGGTCAATACTGAAATCAGATTCATTATATTTTTGTAGCCAAAGATGAAGAAGCTCTATACAGTGAGTGAAAATAAGACTGGGAGCTCTCTTATGGCTCAGATCATGAACACTTTACTGCACAATTCAAGTAGAGAAAACCACTAGTCCATTCAGTTCAGTCGCTCAGTCGTGTCTGACTCTTTGTGACCCCATGAACCGCAGCACATCAGGCCTCCCTGTCCATCACCAACTCCCAGAGTCCACCCAAACCCAGGCCATTGAGTCAGTGATGCCATCCAACCATTTCATCCTCTGTTTTCCCCTTCTCCTCCTGCCATCAATATTTTAGCATCAGGGTCTTTTCAAATGAGGCAGCTCTTCACATGAGGTGGCCAACGTATTGGAGCTTCAACTTCAGCATCAGTTCTTCCAATGAACACCCAGGACTAATCTCCTTCAGGATGGACTGGTTGGATCTCCTTGCAGTCCAAGGGGACTCTCAAGAGTCTTCTCCAGCACCACAGTTCAAAAGCATCAATTCTTTGGCACTAAGCTTTCTTTATAGTCCAACTCTCACATCTATACATGACTACTGGAAACACCATAGCCTTGACTAGATGGATCCTTGTTGGCACAGTAATGTCTCTACTTTTTAATATGCTATCTAGGTTAGTCATAACTTTCCTTCAGAGGAGTAAGCATCTTTTAATCTCATGGCTGAAGTCACCATCTGCAGTGATTTTGGAGCCCAGAAAAATAAAGTCAAGCACTGTTTCCACTGTTTCCCCAACTATTTGCCATGAAGTGATGGGACCAGATGCCATGATGTTAGTTTTCTGAATGGTATGACCTAAAGCAAATCCCTTAGGATTATACAGCAGAAGTGACAAACAGATTCAAAGGATTAGATCTGATAGACAGAGTGCCTGAAGAATTATGGACAGAGGTTCATAACATTGTACAGTAGGTGGTGATCAAAATCATCCCCAAGAAAAAGAAATGCAAAAAGGCAAAATGGTTGTCTGAGGAGGTGATGAAAAAGCTGATCAAAGAAGAGAATTGAAAGGCAAAGGAGAAAAGGAAAGATATAACCATCAGAATGCAGAGTTCCAAAGGATAGCAAAGAGAGACAAGAAAGCCTTGCTCAGTGATCAATGCAAAGAAATAGAGGAAAACAATGGAATCAGAAAGACTAGAGATCTCTACAAGAAAATTAGAGGTACCAAGGGAATATTTCATGCAAAGATGGGCTCGATAAAGGACAGAAATGGTATGGACCTAACAGAAGCACAAGATATAAGAAGAGGTGGCAAGAATACACAGATTAACTATACAAAAAAGATCTTCATGACCCAGATAATCACGGTGGTGTAATCACTCACCTAGAGCCAAAAATCCTGGAGTGTGAAGTCAAGTGGGCTTTAGGAAGCATCACTATGAATAAAGCTAGTGGAGGTGATGGAATTCCAGTGGAGCTATTTCAAATCCTAAAAGATGATGCTGTGAAAGTGCTGCACTCAATATGCCAGCAAATTTGGAAAACTCAGCAGTGGCCACAGGACTAGAAAAGGTCAGTTTTCATTCCAATCCCAAAGAAAGGCAATGCCAAAGAATGCTCCAACTACCACAAATTTCCATTCATTTCACATGCTGGCAAAGTAATGCTCAAAATTCTCCAAGTTAGGCTTCAAAGGTACTTGAACTGAGTACTTCCAGATGTTCAAGCTGGATTTAAAAAAGGCAGAGGAACCAGAAATCAGATCACCAGCATTTACTGAATCATACAAAAACAACAGATTCCAGAATTCTGCTTGTTGACTGCTTTAAAGTCTTTGGCTGTGTGGATCACAACAAACTGTGGGAAATTATGAAAGAGATGGGAAGACCAAACCACCTGACCTGCTTGCTCAGAAACCTGTATGCAGGTAAAAGAAGCAACAGATAGAGCTGAACATGGAACAACAAACTGGAAGAGTAATAAGTCAAGGCTGTATATTGTCACCCTGCTTCTTTAACTTCTATGCAGAGTACCTCATGAAAAATGCTGGGCTGGAAGAAGCACAAGCTGGAATCAAGATTGCCGGGAGAAATATCAATAATCTCAGGTATCAAATGACATCACCTTAATAGCAGAAAGTGAAGAGATACTAAAGATCCTCTTGATGAAGCTGAAAGAGGAGAATGAAAACGCTGGCTTAAAACTCAACATTCAAAAATGAAGCTTGGTGCATCCGGTCCATAACTTCGTGGCAAGTAAATGGATAATGATGGAAATAGTGAGAGACTTTATTTTGGGGGGCTCCAAAATCACTGCAGATGGGACTGCAGCCATGAAATTAAAAGATGCTTGCTCCTTGGAAGAAAGCTATGACAAACCTAGACAGTATATTAAAAAGCAGAGACATTACTTTGCCAACACAGGGCCATATAGTCAAAGCTATGTTTTTTCCAATATTCATGTATGGATGTGAAAGTGGGACCATAAAGAAGGCTGAGCACTGAAGAATTGATGCTTTTGGTCTGTGATGTTGGAGAAGACTCTTGAGAGTCCCTTGGACTGCAAGGAGACCAACAAGTCCATTCTAAAGGTAATCAATTCTGAATATTTGTTGAAGGGACTGACGCTGAAGCTGAAGCTCCAATGCTTTTGCCACCTGATGCAAAGAGCTGACGCACTAGAAAAGACCCTGATGCTGGGAAAGATTGAAGGTGGAAGGAGAAGGAGACGATAGAGGACGAGATGGTTGGATGGCATCACTGACTCCATGGACATGAGTTTGAGCAAGCTCCAGGAGATGGTGAAGGACAGGGAAGCCTGGCGTGCTGCAGTCCATGGGGTCTCAAAGAGTCAGACGTGACTGTGCAGCTGGACAACAATACTTCTGAAACCTATATATCTACACATATATATATATATATATATACACATCTTAACGTTTGTTTTGAGAAAAAATATCTTAAAAATCTTTAAGCACCTTTTCTGAAAAATTTTATACAGCAATCATGGATTTATTACTTGAACAGAGATCATCAGTTTTGATTTGACTATCATTTGTTTAATTAGTTGAGTCATTAAAAAATAAAACAGGGCAAAGCAAAAACATACATTAAATCAGGAAATAGTTTTTCCTAATTACACATAACTACATAGTAAGCTAGAATCATAAAGACCCATTTATTAACTATCTTTCAGTAAGGATATATGCATAGAACTTGCTAGAAAGCACCTACTGGATGCCAGATTTCTGTGCAGAATCAATATCTGTCAAGACGTTTTTAGACAGAAGAGGGAAATTGCTACCATATATCAGTAATGCACAGAGCAGAAAAGAGATTATATTAATTAATGACTGAATATATTTTAAAACTAAGGAATTTTGAATTTGTAACCATACAATTTCTAGCATGAAATATTTCAACACTAAAACTCTGAAATGCTATAGCCAAGGACAACGTTTACTGTTACAATATAATAACACAACAGCTCTGATTTTGCCTAATGTATGAACCACTTTTGACTCAGTTCTTTTGTTATGTATTTTCTTCACAATTTTTCTCCTACTTAACAGCAGGACAAGAGTGAGCTGGAAGACAAAATAAAAGCTACCCAGAGCTGCATAACACCCAGAGACAGCTGCATAACACCCAGAGACAGCTGCATAACACCCAGAGACAGCTGCATAACACCCAGAGACAGCATAGTTCTGCAGCAGATTTTGTCTACTATATTGGACACAGAGGATTTGTATAACTTCTGGGAAATTAAGACTAGAAATAAAAATATATAAACAATAGATTTTTCTGTTTCACCTGAAATGTGAAACTTTTGCAACTGTGAACAAACTTTCCTGCAAAGTGGAAAGTCATCTCCAGAGAAAATGTTAACAGCCCCAAACAGCATGCAACACAGAAAATTATAAGCTAAATCTATCAAGAAAGAGAAATTTAGAATAAGTACAAATTCTTTTTTCTTAAAATAAAAACAAGTAGAAATATTGTTCTATATTTGTAGCTTCTGATGTAAAGATATACATATACACACAGACCCACACACATATAGACACACACATGCATATATATAAAACATATATATGTATATTATATATGTGTATATATTTAAGTTTACTAGCTTGTTAATTATATATAATCCTTATTATTTTAAATGTGTTTTGTTATTTTCAATTAATCTACTTCTGGTTTTACAAAAGCTTAAGCGAGAGAAGCCCCTAGTGACCAAAAAGTGATAATCAGCAACCCAATATCCAGCTGGTGCTCAGAGGGACATTAAAGATTGGGGGAGGGATTGGGAAACAAGATCCCACAAAGCTTGTCAAAACATGGATGGGAAACACCTGTCAGCTAATACTTTTGCCTATTTAAGATACCTCATAAAAGTCAAGCTTTATCAGTAAATAAACTCCACTTTCTTCATATGTACAGTAGGTAGAGTAATAAAGACTCCAACATGTCATTAGGGTCCTGTCTTGCTTAGTACATTTTTCCGAACTAAAGTGTCCTAATATGGATAATAAATTCATATGGCAACTCTGTGATTATGAGGAAAAGCACCTTTCAAGCAGGTTTAGTTTTAAAAAATCTCTTTTCATAGAAATTGGATGGATATGTATTGATTTCCCTTTTGAATATTGAAACTGCCAAGTTCTAAACACAAAGAATACTTCAGTAAGTGTTTAAATGTTTAATAGTACCTAAATGGCACCCCATTCCAGTGCTCTTGCTTGGAAAATCCCATGGACGGAGGAGCCTGGTGGGCTGCAGTCCACGGGGTCACTAAAAGTCAGACATGACTGAGCATCTTCACTTTCACTTTTCACTTTCACACATTGGAGAAGGAAATGGCAGCCCACTCCAGTGTTCTTGCCTGGAGAATCCCAGGGATGGGGGAGCCTGGTGGGCTGCCGTCTATGGGGTCGCACAGAGTTGGACACGACTGAAGCGACTTAGCACCAGCAGCAGCATGTGGAAAACATGAAATATAACATCACCTAGGCACAAGAAGCTCAAAGCCTAATAGAAAGAAAGCCACTTGTCATTGTCACTGATCAAGCAAGGCTTCTACACCCACTAAAAGAAACTACACTTCCTGTACATTTGGTCTGTTATGTTAAAAGTGTACTATAACACTTTTGACTGTACCCACAACAGCAGTAACAGAGTTATATGACATTTGTCTTGAGGATAAATTTCTTCAAATATTTCATTTTGAGCAACAATGAAATTCACTCTGATGCTATTCAGGCAGTTAGGAAAAACCAACTTCACTTTCACTTTTGTAACATTCCACTGATCATGCAGGACTTCTTGCAACCCAGCTTTATTAGTATAGTCCTGAAAAATTAATGTTTTACTTTCTTTAGACCCTCTATCCCTTTTGTTTGTACCTTATTCATGAGATATATACCCTATAATGAGATATATGCTAGCATATCTCCCCAAAGAAAATGGCATGTGTGTGTACAATGAAGTGTTTCATAAAAAAATATTTTGAGCAGGATAATATTTTCTACAGGCTTCCCAGGTATCTCAGATGCTAAAGAATCTGCCCACAGTGCAGGAGACCTGGGCTCAATCTCTGAGTTGGGAAGATCCCCTGGATACAGCAATGGCAATCCACTCTAATATTCTTGCCTGGAGAATTCCATGGGCAGAGGAGCCTGGCAGGATACAGTCCATGGGTTGCAAAAAGTTGGACACGACTGAGGAACTAACACACAATGGTTTCTAACTTAATCTATACACTGAAACCTTTCACAATGATTCTTATTTTAAATATTCCCTCAATAATGCACACTAACATGAGGTGAGGTGAAGTCGCCCAGTCGTGTCCAACTCTTTGCGACCCCATGGACTTCTCCATCCATGGGATTATCCAGGCAAGAATACTGGAGTGGATTGCCATTTCCTTCTCCAGGGGATCTTACCGACCCAGGGACCGAACTCAGATCTCCCGTATTGGAGGCAGACGCTTTAACCTCTGAGCCACCAGGGAAGCACACTAACATAGGCCACAATAAATGCAGCTTTGTGTCTTTCATCAAAAAACAGAAAGTTTTCAGAAGTAGGAGATAAATGGCAAGTGTTTTCTGGTGTAAAAGCTACACTGATCCGAAGCACAATAATATGCCGACAGGCACCTTACGGCCTCTTTATCTCTGTAGTGTGATTTATGCAATATCAGTTCAGTTCAATTCAGTCGCTCAGTTGTGTTCGGCTCTTTGTGACCAGGCCTCCTTATCCATGACTAACTCCCAGAGTTTACCCAAACTCACGTCCACTGCATCAGTGATGCCATCCAGCCATTTCATATGCAATATCAATGACGGTTCATTATTCTATGCATGCCTGTGACAAGCAAGACTGCCATTTTTCATGCCTCTAAGGCTGGCAAAGTGAGCAGATACTTGAAAGCAAAGCAAAACGACCAAACATGTCATTTGACGACAGATTCATTAGTTGAAATTCTACATGTAATTTGTATTAATCATTTTAATCCAGTTTAGAAAGTCAACTTTTATTTTCTTTCCACCATCAGAGAAAACCAAATGTTCCCCTCAGCTTAACCTCTTTGAAAAGGTTTCTTCTTTGCTCTAGATTCCTGATTTCCCTTTTCTTAGATTGCCTACCTTGCTGCTGCTGCTGCTGCTGCTGCTAAGTCACTTCAGTTGTGTCCGACCTGTGCGACCCCATAGACAGCAGCCCACCAGGCTCCCCCGTCCCTGGGATTCTAAAAGCAAGAACACTGGAGTGGGTTGCCATTTCCTTCTCCAATACATGAAAGTGAAAAGTGAAAGTGAAGCTGTTCAGTCATGTCCGACTCTTAGCGACCCTAAGGCCTGCAGCCCACCAGGCTCCTCTGTCTATGGGATTATCCAGGCAAGAGTACTGGAGTGGGGTGCCATTGCCTTCTCCGTTGCCTACCTTAGAATCTTCTTAATTGTAGATTCTTTCCCTGCCCCTTTAAGATGCAAGTCTTTTTTAAAGTTTCTTGCTCATGTCCTTTGAGTAAGGCCAGTTAGCAAGCCTCAGTGGCCTAACTTTCTCCCATCCCAGTTCTTAAAAAAATTTTTAGCATTCCCTACCCCACCAAGTGGAATAGAGCCTGACCAGTTATAGCCTGTGTCCCCTCTTGCAATATTCTTGAATGAAATCTTCCTTGTCTGATTAATTTAACCCTCCAGGTTTGTGTACTTTGTATAATGATTCACATAAGTAACTGAAAATATATTTTTTTATTTACCTGTTAAAATTTCATTAAGGTAGCCATTACACTGTGCCTAGTCCAGAGAAGACTAGTATAAATTATTTGCTGGAAAAATGATTAAATACTTCTGAGATACCAAGGGAACATTTCATGCAAAGATGGGCTCGATAAAGGACAGAAATGGTCTGGACCTAACAGAATCAGAAGATATTAAGAAGAGGTGGCAAGAAGACACACAAGAACTATACAAAAAAGATCTTCATGACCCAGATAATCATGATGATGTGATCACTAATCTAGAGCCAGACATCTTGGAATGTGAAGTCAAGTGGGCCTTAGAAAGCATCACTACAAACAAAGCTAGTGGAGGTGGGTGATGGAATTCCAGTTGAGCTCTTTCAAATCCTGAAAGATGATGCTGTGAAAGTGCTGCACTCAATATGCCAGCACATTTGGAAAACTCAGCAGTGGCCACAGGACTGGAAAAGGTCAGTTTTCATTCCAATCCCAAAGAAAGACAATGCCAAAGAATGCTCAAACTACCGCACAATTGCACCCATCTCACATGCTAGNGACTCTTGAGAGTCCCTTGGACTGCAAGGAGATCCAACCAGTCCATTCTGAAGGAGATCAACCCTGGGATTTCTTTGGAAGGAATGATGCTAAAACTGAAGCTCCAGTACTTTGGGCACCTTATGCGAAGAGTTGACTCATTGGAAAAGACCCTGATGCTGGGAGGGATTGGGGGCAGGAGGAGAAGGGGACGACCGAGGATGAGATGGCTGCATGGCATCACGGACTCAATGGACGTGAGTCTGAGTGAACTCCGGGAGTTGGTGATGGACAGGGAGGCCTGGCGTGCTGCGATTCATGGGGTCGCAAAGAGTCAGACACAACTGAGTGACTGAACTGAACTGAAGCATGACCAATATTGTAGCATGATAACCAAAGTGAATCATATCAAATAATTTCTTCATGTGTGTTCAGTTAATAGTAATGTTTAGGACTCATTAGGCTGGACTTCGGAGAAGGCAGTGGCACCCGAGTCCAGTACTCTTGCCTGGACAATCCCATGGACAGAGGAGCCTGGTGGGCTGCAGTCCATGGGGTCACAAAGAGTTGGACATGACTGAGCTTTCACCTTTCACTTTCATGCATTGGAGAAGGAATGGCAACCCACTCCAGTGTTCTTGCCTGGAGAATCCCAGGGACAGGGTAGCCTGGTGGGCTGCTGTCTATGGGGTCGCACAGGCTCAGACAGGACTGAAGTGACTTAGCAGCAGTAGCAGCAGCAGGCTGGACTTAAGATTTTTAAGATAAGACTGAGAATGTAATATGTTTGTTTATAATTTAACAAAATTAAAAGTATTTCACGTATCTGATTCCAATACTAAACATCACTGAATTAAAAACTGTGTCTTAATTCCTCTCTGTTCATTATTATGTTTTCCAGTAACTACCGTTCTTGTGTTTATCTGGTGTAGCATCCGCTCTCATTTATGAACACTTTAGGGACCCTATCCACTTTTCCTCATAAGCACAAAATGTGAAAACAAGTCATTAGACTACTCCACCCTAAGGAGGCTGAACACAAAGTACTTCTGAACATGGATCCAATCGTCTTCCAGCTCGAACAAAAGAATGGATCTTTGTAAAAGCTTTCTGGTCTTTGCAAAAGCCTTTTGCTTCTGTAGTCTCTTTGTGTTCAACTCTTTGCCAAAGAATAAATTCCATTAGAATAGCTCTCAACAAATGGCATCAGGAGAAGGGTTTTACCCTTAAAAGCTCAAATCAAGGCATGTGATTCTTTTATTACTCTGAAGGAACAGCTCTATAATTCTCTTGAAAATGATTTTTGTAAGTATGCCTATTTCCTCATAGTAGTAGTGTTTTACTTGTATATTTATTTGATTGTAATGTAACTAATGGATTGTTCATGACTATTTCTGGTTCTGAACTTTCTCTTATTGGACTGAAACACAGTTTTTTACCTCATGTTGAGAAATAATTGGCAACAGAAATGAATTTGAAACAAAATTTTTAAAACATATTTTAGTTCAATATATACTCTTAATAAACATTTTCTCACAAGAAATGAGAAGTCACTGAAATACTTTTAGTTATTTTCCTTTAGAGTATTTTAGTGATAATTGTCATTTTAAACATTTTAATTGCATAGGAATTTTGACCTTTAATGTATGTTTTTCAAATTTGAATGGATCTTCATTTATACTGACAGATACTAGTGTAGTGTGGACAAATGCCCTTTCAGCCAAGGCAGTATTCTGTGCGAACTCTGTTGTTTAAGAAACACACTTGACTGGATAGTGTTTATTCAAGGTACAGTCTTATGTTCCTTCTGAGAAGCAGAGTTTGAGTAAGATTGGATGAATGGATATGCATAGTATAGAAATTGATTTCCACTCTCTAAGCAATAATTATTACAATGATTTTGCCTCTTCTGAATGGGTTTCTACAGGTGGGAAAGTTGTCCGTGTCTAAGAAACTAGCTATAAAGAAAAGTGGCTAGTAAGGAACATTTGTGGAAATCCAGACCCACTGATTCTAAAGCAATCATATACTGTTATTTTTACTTTTCCTTCAGCCCACCTCTTCAGGTAAAATTTTCTTAAACACTACACTCTGGTATTTAGAAAAATAAACAGGGAGTTCTGTTTATAATTGGGTTGAGCTGTTTAGAGAGAGTGGCAGTGTTATTTGAGGCTTGCCTAGCTCAGAATTAAAGGTGCTAAGCTGGCCCAGGATGGATTTTGAACAGAAGAAAATGCGCTATGGATTTGCAGAATACATGGGGCAAGGAATGAGCACACACTCCTCCTGCAGCGAGAGATGATGGGCACTCGCAAGTGGCTATGAAATGGAGCGGCAGTCCAGACTGAAGCCAGAAAGAACAGAAGGGACTGGACAAGTGTGACATTTAGAATAGTGTGCCGTGTGCACGATTTCAGTTGGAAATGCTTTATTTTGTCCTCACATTATGTAAGACAGGTGGTATCATAATTACCTGTTTATTTACTACAATGTACAAAAACTGAAGTACTAAGAGAGAAAGAAAGATAATGGGGGGGGGGAATCACAAAACCTATGGCTGGAATAAATCTATATGGAGGCCAGTAACTCTAGGAAACCATAAATAAATAAATAAATAAATAAAAACAAAAAATCAAAAGCTAAGAGTTCCATCCATCCCTGAAAGGAAGAAACATTCATCACATCTAGACACTGCTACTCACTTGTCCTAACCCCAAGGCTATTCATTACAATTGATTTTAATTATTGCTCCTCACATGAATTTAGTAAACTTTGCAGATGAGACTGGCATGTTGATTTTCAGCCACAAGATTTTGACTCATCTTTTTGTTTGGGTTCTTTTTGTTGGAAAGTCAACCACAATACTGGTGGCAGAGACCCCAGAGAATACTGATCTGCATGAGCTGTCTCAGAGGTTGCCATTTCGGCATCAAGACATTGGGATGTCTCAGGACAAACAACCAGCAGGATAGGAACCCAGACCCAACCAACAGAAGACAGAGTGCCTAAAGCCGTACTGACCTCACAGCTACCTATAAAGTAAACTTTGCAGATGAGACTGGCATGTTGATTTTCAGCCACAAGATTTTGACTCATCTTTTTGTTTGGGTTCTTTTTGTTGGAAAGTCAACCACAATACTGGTGGCAGAGACCCCAGAGAATACTGATCTGCATGAGCTGTCTCAGAGGTTGCCATTTCGGCATCAAGACATTGGGATGTCTCAGGACAAACAACCAGCAGGATAGGAACCCAGACCCAACCAACAGAAGACAGAGTGCCTAAAGCCGTACTGACCTCACAGCTACCTATAAATGCTCCCTGTGACATCACCCTGCCTGCATGTGGGACAAGACCTAGCTTCACCCACCGGTGGGCAGGTGCCAGTCCCTCCTACCAGGAAATCGCCACAAGCCCCGTGACCAGACTCACTCACTGGAAGGCAGACACCAGAAGAAAGAGGAGCTATGACCTTCTAGCCAGCAGAAAAGAGTCCACAAATACAGAAAATTAGATAAAATGAGATGGTAGTGAAATATGTTTCAGAGGAAGGAATAAGATAAAAACCCAGGAGAACAAATAAATAAAGAGGAAATAAGTAACTTACTTGAAAAAGAATTTAAAGCAATGATAGTAAAGATGATCCTAACTCTTGGAAAAAGAATGGACCAAGAAGATACAAGAAATGTTTCACAAATAACTGGAAGATTTAAAGAACAAACAGAGAAGAATAATACAGTAACTGGAATGAAAAATACACCAGAAGGAATTAANAGGCTGGTCTTGGGAACCTGATGAGAGAAAATAAAAAATGTGTGTGTCATCCTCAGGGAACAGAAGAGGATGCACAGCCAAGGAAACGACATGACATGTTACAGTTCAAACAGTAAATTTGATTTTCTGTCAGGTAGGCAGTTTCCATGACTTGGGGATGATTATCTGAGATCTTTGAATTTTGGACTCTTTCTACATATTATCCTTTGTCCTAACGGATGACAGTCTTGCCTGTTACTTCCTGTGTACGTCAGGGTGTCCGAGAGGAATGAGGCATAGCCGGCCACCTCATCCCAGTTTCCTCTCAAGTCCACGTCCTAGTCAGGCTGTGACCAAGGCTTCCAGGACTTGCTGCTATTTCGGGGGATGGCTCAGACCTAGCACATTGGGAAGATTCGAGTTCAAACAAGAGGTCTTCCACTTGACAGTCTTGTTTGTCATTATCAACTCATCACCTGCATTGTGTGACTTCTAATTGTGCTGTGTATGCACTTGAAGGATCTCTACTGCCTTTTTTAGAATATTACAGTGGCACTTTTACAATTTTTAGAATATTCCAGTGGCAACTAATTTTTTTTAAATATATATAACTCAGTGCAAGAATTTTAGGTATGATTTACAGGAGTAATGGGCTCTAAACAAAACAAAACAAGTTGGGAATGATTACCACTCAACCACCAATACTGACTAACAGCGTCTCTGTGTGCATGTAAAAAGTGTTCCTATCTCTTTCTTTTTGTCAGCTTTTAATACAGTCACAGGTTTGTGGGGGTAATGATACTGCCCTGATGACATCCTCCTGAAGACGCTCAAGGCAGTTTTTGTATGTTCTGGTTAACAGACCTTAATATTGGGGAGTGAAGGGTATCACCTTTAACTCTGATGCTGATCTCTTACAGCTGAAACACCTGCTTTACTCAACATCATCTCCTGGGCTTGGTTCAGTGTTTTCACAAATAGACATTGCAAAAGTAAATGGATTTGCTGCCAGTAAACTTGAAAACATGATTGCAATTTGGAGGCCCATCTATAAAGGGTTCTCATCACATTTCTTTGTCCCATCTTTAGTGAGACATAATGGACAGATGACATGTAACTTTAAGGTATACAGGAGGATGATTTAACACAGGTATATACACAGAATGATTACCATAATAAAGTTAATTAACACATCCATCACCTCACATTATCAGATATTTTTGTGTGTGGTGAAACTTTTAAGATTTCTCTTAGTAAATTTTGATATATGATACAGTGTTGTTAACTATAGCCATCATACTGATATTAGATCCCCAGAACTTATTCATCTTAAAAGTGGAAGTTTGTCCCTTTGACCGAAACCCCCTTCCCTTCCCTAACCCTACCAGGTCCTGGCAACCACCATTCTACTTTCTGTTTCTCGAGTTTGTCAACATAGATTTTTCTGTGATCCAATTCTTAAAAGTTACATGACATACTAAATTTCCACATGCTTTTGCCTGCCTCTTTCTATCTCACAATAAGCATAAAATGTGAGATTATGGAAGATGTAACTCAAATCAAGACTTTGGTACATGGAGAATATTCCCTTTAACAGATACCAGTCAGAATCCTGTTGTGTACAATTCAGAAGAACGTATTGCTTTTCATTTGCTTCTTTCAGATAAGATAAACAGGAAATTCTATTGATCACTGGCCCTGAGTTTGGTGGAAGGGCTAGTTTGGCACTTGTGGTTTCCTGGTTAGAGAAGCAACCCTTGGAGAATTTCCTCCCATCCTTTGTAGCTCCCTAGGTGTGACCTGGAATAACAGGCAAATTTGGCCATGGAATACAAAATGAAACAGGGCAAAGGCTAACAGAATTTTGCCAACAGAATGCACTCTCTTTCGGGTGCTCAATCGGGAAAGCCCAGCGTTTCTCATGTTGTACTCTGCATGTAATTTAAATAAGCAGGGTGACACTATACAGCCTTGACATGCTCCTTTCCCGATTTGGAACCAGTCTGTTGTTCCATGTCCACTTCTAACTGTTTTTCCTGACCTGCATATGTTTCTCAGGAGACAGGATAGGTGGTCTAGTGTTCCCATTTCTTTCAGAATTTTCCACAGTTTGTTGTGATCCACACGGTCAAAGGCTTTGCTGTAGTCAATAAAGCAGAAGTAGATGTTTTTCTGGAACTCTCTTGCTTTTTCGATGATCCCATGGATGTTGGAAATTTGATCACTAGTTCCTCTCCCTTTTCTAAAACCAACTTTAACATCTGGAAGTTCATAGTTCACGTACTCTTGAAGACTGGCTTGGAGAATTTTGACCATTACTTTGCTAGCATGTGAGATGAGTGCAATTGTGCAGTAGTTTGAGCACTCTTTCGCATTGCCTTTCTTTGGGATTGGAATGAAAACTGACCTTTTCCAGTCCTGTGGCCACTGCTGAGTTTTCCAAATTTGCTGGCATATTAAGTGTAGCTCTTTCACAGCATCATCTTTTAGGATTTGAAATAGCTCAATGGGAATCCCATCATCTCCACTAGCTTTGTTTGTAGTGATACTTCCTAAGACCCACTTGACTTTGCATTCCAGGATGTGTGGCTCTAGATGAGTGATGACACCTTCATGATTATCTGGGTCATGAAGATCTTTTTTGTACAGTTCTTCTGTGTATTCTTGCCACCTCTTCTTAATAT
>SJXQ01011863.1:200917-257531 GCA_006408695.1 Aepyceros melampus | reverse complement strand
CTGGAATTCCATCACCTCCACTAGCTTTGTTCGTAGTGATGCTTTCTAAGGCCCACTTGACTTCCCATTCCAGGATGTCTGGCTCTAGGTGAGTGATCACACCATTGTGATTATCTGGGTAGTGAAAATCTTTTTGTACAGTTCTCCGGTGTATTCTTGCCACCTCTTCTTAATATCTTCTGCTTCTGTTAGGTCCAGACCATTTCTGTCCTTTATCGAGCCCATCTTTGCATGAAATGTTCCCTTGGTATCTCTAATTTTCTTGAAGAGATCTCTAGTCTTTCCCATTCTATTGTTTTCCTCTATTTGTTTGCATTGATTGCTGACGAAGGCTTTCTTATCTCTCCTTGCTATTCTTTGGAACTCTGCATTCAGATGCTTATATCTTTCCTTTTCTCCTTTGCTTTTCGCCTCTCTTCTTTTCACAGCTATTTGTAAGGCCTCTTCAGACAGCCCTTTTGCTTTTTTGCATTTCTTTTTCTTGAGGATGGTCTTGATCACTGTCTCCTGTACAATGTCACAAACCTCCGTCCATAGTTCATCAGGCACTTTGTCTATCAGATCTAGTCCCTTAAATCTATTTCTCACTTCCACTGTATAATCATAAGGAATTTGATTTAGGTCATACCTGAACGGTCTAGTGGTTTTCCCTACTTTCTTCAATTTCAGTCTGAATTTGGCAATAAGGCATTGATGATATGAGCCACAGTCGGCTCCCAGTCTTGTTTTTGCATACTGTATAGAGCTTCTCAATCTTTGGCTGCAAAGAATATAATCAGTCTGATTTCAGTGTTGACTATCTGGTGATATCCATGTGTAGAGTCTTCTCTTGTGTTGTTGGAAGAGGGTGTTTGCTATGACCAGTGTGTTCTCTTGGCAGAACTCTATTAGCCTTTGCCCTGCTTCATTCCACAGTCAAGAGTCCCTTGGACTGCAAGGAGGTCCAACCAGTCCATCCTAAAGGAGATCAGTCCTGGGTGTTCATTGGAAGAACTGATGCTAAAGCTGAAACTCCAATACTTCGGCTACCTCATGCGAAGAGTTGGCTTACTGGAAAAATCCCTGATGCTGGGAGGGATTGGGGGCAGGAGGAGAAGGGGACAACAGAGGATGAGATGGCTGGATGGCATCACCAACTTGATGGATGTGAGTTTGAGTGAACTCCAGGAGTTGGTGATAGACAGGGAGGCCTGGTGTGCCCCAATTCATGGGGTTGCAAAGAGTCGGACATGACTAAGCGACTGAACTGAACTGAACTGAACTGATGTCAATTCTAAGAACCAAGATGCTGAAAATAAGAGAAAGGAGATAGAAGTATAAATTCAAAGAAGTTAAGTAAAAATCCTGTTATCTTAAATTTGAATTGGAGATATCACTATAACTCATTTTTTAAATTTTATTTTTAATTGGAGGATAATTGCTTTACAATATTGTCTTTGCTTCTGCCATACAACAGCATGAATCAATCATAAGTATACATATATCCCCTCCCTCTTGAAATTCCCCCCCACCTCCCACCCCATCCCATCCCTCTAGGTAGTCACAGAGCACCAGATTTGAGCTCCCGGTATCATACAGCAAATTCCCACTGGCTATCCATTTTACATATGGTAATGTTATGTTTCAATGCTACTCTCAATTAATCCCACCCTCTCCTACCCTGCTGTGTCCAGAGTCTGCTCTCTATTTCTGTGTCTCCATCCCTGCCCTGTAGTTAGGTACCATCCTTCTAGATTTCATATGCGTTAGTATATGATATTTGTTTTTCTCTTTCTGACTTACTTCACTCTGTATAACAGGCTCTAGGTTCATCCACCTCATTAGAACTGACTCAGATGCATTTTTTTATAACTGAGTAATATTCTGTCATATACATGTACCACAACTTCTTTATCCATTCATCTGTTGATAGACATCTGGGTTGCTTCCATATCCTGGCTATTGTAAATAGTGCTCCTATGAACACTGGGGCATATGTGTCTTTTTGAATTATGGCTTTCTCAGGGTACATGCTCAGTAGTGGGACTGCTGGGTCATAGAGTAGTTTTATTCTAGCCTGACTACTGAAAAGACCTAGAAGCAATGGTCATCAAACAGCAATAAGCAACCTGACACACCAATTGCTGGAGAAGGAAATGGCAACCCACTCCAGTATTCTTGACTGGGAAATCCCATGCACAGAGGAGCTTGGTGGGCCACAGTCCATGGGGTGGCAAGAGTCAGGTACGACTTAGTGACTAACACACAACACAAACTGTAATCTCTGAATATCATTTCCCACTAAATAAAACCAGGATTCCTTAGAGAAATGACTCACTCCAGGTCAGGGCAGGAGCTTGGGATGTCTGTCTTCTTGTGCTAGAAAACAAGTAAGTTATCAGCAACTACTATGGTCATATTAGAAGGCCTCAGAAATCAACTTTAATGAGGCTCCCACTGGCCTAATATGGAACAATTTGGGTATTAAAGTGAAAAGTCACTGTGATTTATTGAAGCATATCAAATATATAAAAGTCCATGAATTTATAATGAGATAATAAAAACACATTAGTCACCATTGGAGCTTCCTAGGACACCAAATCATTCTGAAAATTGATAAGTAAAAGGCAAGAGCCAGGTATTTGTCCTAAGCTTTCCTAAAGACTGTACTTCAGGATAACCATAGAGTTGATGTGGGAAATTTCTTCCTTAATATAATTGTAGCTTAAAAACACAATTCAGTGGTTAGGACAATGTCAGCCCCCGACATCCCTGACAGTTGCACTTTGACTCCATGGGTATGCCGTTATGTCTTTGTTTTAATTTTTTTAATGATTTTTATTATAAAGCAAAACATATAAGGAAACTACACAGATGTGTGGCTTAATGAATTCAACATTTTTATAACCATTATCAGATTAAGAACTATGTAGATTTTTATTGGCTACCCAAGAAGCCAGATCACAAGCCTCCCCCTTTCCTGTAATATTTAACTATTGACTTTTATAGTTCCTTGTCTTAAAAAAAGTTTTATTATCTAAATGTGCATCCCTATATTTTCATCTTGCCTGTTTTAAAAATTAGACCTATTTTTAAGTCTCTTTTAATCTACAGCTTCTCCTCCATCCCTCGCTTTTCCTTATCATTTATCTGTTGAAACACCCAGGCACCTTGTCTAATAGCATTTCCCAGTCTGGATTTTGATGCCAATAATCGGTATCTTAATGAACTGACCTTTGCCTTCCTCACTTCCCTCCCCTTTTGCTGGGGCTGGCGTGCAGCTGCAGGAGCTCTGTGGGAGCTTTCCTCAGTCCACACTCCAGCATGACTGATAGAAAAGCCAGCTCTCCTGTTTCCAGCTGCTCCCAGCTAAGGCTCCATCTGGTTGTTTAGGTGGTTAGCTGATATCTGGAGCTCATTGATGTGCCTCCAGTGTCCACCTCAGTCTTTTCCTTCCTCTTCATGGGACACGCATTTTGACTCCTGAGATGGGGAAAAGTAGAAACTGAAGCATTAAGAGTTTCATTGCACCTTAAGGTTCACGGAACCTCATTATTTCCTAGTGGTGCATTTGGGGGACTGAGCAATGTTTGAAGCCCCACCTGAGTTCCTAAATACGGGCCACAGTGGTTAGCATCCTAAGTGTTCAGTATCTTTTAAAGATATCTTGTATGTTTACCCTGAGAAGGAAATGGCAATCCACTCCAGCACTCTTGCCTGGAAAATCCCATGGACAGAGGAGCCTGATAGGCTACAGTCTATGGGGTCGCAAAGAGTCGGACATGACTGAGTGAATTCATTTCATTTTTCATTTCATTTCAAGGTCATTTTAGTGACTTGCAGATATAATGGAACTTATTCCTCTTTCCACTGATTTTAATCAGAAGTTTTACTTTTATTAAACATTTCTGTTTTTCATGTTACACTAGGTAAAAATAAATCAAATTATGAAAAAGAAAAAAGTATAAAGATATCTTGTATGTTTAAATATACTTTGTAAAGCTTAAAAGAAAAAAATCATAAATGTAACCATATTTCAGTCACACTCTGTGTTCCATTGGGGTTTTGTAGGCTGACCTTGATGTCTAATCAAATATAGCATCATTTGTATGAGAAACTAAATGCCAAATTCCAAACATGCCACTTAGAAAATGTGGGAATTGATCCCTTTTATAAATTTAAAGGTTGCCTGAATGGTCAATTATGAGATTTTAGATTCTGGTTTATGCAAGCTGGAATCTGAAATTATCTTCCTGAGGTCTTTTCCTAAAGAAGGCTTACATATTCTTACCCCTATGCATCTCCTCAAATGACTTAAAACATCACTTCTTTGTCTATATTCAAATATCAGAAAATAATGATTCTCTTTCTGTGATGTAAAAGGAAGACCAAGATTCTTGCTTCAGGAACTAATGCCCCAAATTCTGACTACCACAGAGAAAGTCATAATACTCACCAACTCTCTAAAAACTAGAAGCCAGCACTGTTATTATACACACTGAGCATCTCTTCAGGGGAAACAACCCCTCCCTGCAAACGCTCCAAATTTCCAAGCAATATGTGGAATTATTTAGGACTTAAATGTCAATTGGTGGCAGCTGGGAAATTTTTAGATTTTGAAATGTGATAGTCTCCATTTGCTTGCATCCGGTTAATAGTCTCTGTATCACTTTAAAAGCATCACATCAAAGACAGAGGCAAAATTAATAATAACAAAAAAAAAAAGATTGATTTCATTCTGGGGCCCCATGGTAATGATTCTTTAGTTTCTTTGACTCACTACAAATTAAATTGGGTCCGAGAACACCAACTCATTTTTAAGGCCTTTCAAGTAAGCCAAATAAGGGTATTCAGCCAAGACTCCTTCGTATTCACATTTCTAGGACACTCTGATTTAATAATATATGTTCCATACAGTGCAGTAACGGTTAAATCAGGGGTCTACAGACGCTTGAGCCTCATGTAACAGAGCTGCAATTTAAGGCAGCATGGCCTTTGAGCGCTAAAGCAACAGCACCTGCTATCTTATTTTAATAAGACCCAGGAGATGCTCTGGGGGTTTCTATTTCACTAAATTTTCACTTCATGTTCTAGCTCTGTTTAACATTCTTATAATGGGAGAAGGGAGCAAAAGGCTTTAGCAATGCTATGAAGATTCAAAATGTGGTATGGAAATACCAGAGAGTCCAAGAGAAAATGTTATGATGGAAAGATAAATGTTATGCTCTCCCTACCTTAGTGTGTTATAAGAAATAATACAAAAGCATAGATAGTTAAAAGACAATTTGGCCTGTGTATTTTATAATCTCATGCATGCATTAAAAGAAACTTAAATAAATTACATATTTTGTGGTCAACAGAGGTGACATGATGTCTTTAGAAGACATGAAGTCTTCTAAAGAAGACTTCAAAACTAGAATTTTATAATTTAATAATTATACAGAAATGGAGCAAAAAGTGTAGCTTTTCTAAAAGACATTTACAAATGTTGTACATAACAATTAAAAATGCACATTTATATCAAGTACATAGGGAATAATTACTTAAAAATTGATGCTGCAATAGGTAATGAAGCAAGTCTCAGAACACATCAACGTATCAATATCCTACTGATATCATAGGAATAATAAAAATAACTCTAAAACATACAATGGAAATGAAAAACATTTTTAAATGACTCACTGGCCAAAAGGAAGAAATCATAATGGAAATTATCCAATGCACAGAGTGAAAGTACTATGTATCACAAACCAGGAGGATACAGCTAATGCAGTTGTTTTAGTTGCTCAGTTGTGTCTGACTCTTTGTGACTCCATGGACTATAGCCCGCTAGGCTCTTCTGTCCTTGGGATTTCCCAGGCAAGAATACTGGAGTGGGTTGTCATACCCTCTCCAGGGGATCTTCCTGACCCAGGGATTGAACACGCATTGGCAGGTGGATTCTTTACTGCTGAGCCACCGGGGAAGCCCCACTAAAACAGCAGTTCAAGTAAATTTATTCCACAGATACTAATCTCAGAAAGGAAGATGTAAAATAATTAGCGAACATGTTGTACAACTCAAAAAGTTAGAAAGCTAAGAAAGTAATAAGGATTGCAGAGATTAATGAAACAATTTTAAAAAATATAGTAAAGATGTACAACAAAACTAAAAGCTTATACTCTGGGAAGACTAATAAACTTTAGGAATAGACTTGGCAGGAAGTTTGATCTCAAGCACATAGCTGATTTTGTCCTCAGGACATTTTATGATATCTGTCAAGGCTGTGAAAGGCAATATAAAACTCACTATATAAAGATTAGAGTTTGAGACCTGCCCAGAAGAGTGTCCCAAGTATGAATATATTTAATCAGATAGAGGAAAAGATGGAGAAGACAGATGAAAAAAAGGAGAATTTCACCAGGGTTGAAACACACACACACACTCCTTTAAATGACAATTATAAAATTGAAAACTATAGTATTTGAAATTAAAGGATATAAAGGTAGGGAAAATATTATATTCAAATTTGTAATACTGAATATAATATAAAATATTGTATTATATTACATTATATTCAAATGACATGATTGGATTCTCTGCATATAAGGAACTAGTAGGAGATATGAGCAATGTTGTTAGATAAAAGATTTTATAAAAATATGTGTTGCATTCCTATACACAAGAAGCAGATAAAATATATGAATTAAAATGAAACAAATTTTTAAAATAGCAACAAAATTATAACATACAATTATATATATAATATATATATTTTAATTCTGTTTAATTTCACATGCCAACTTGACTGGGCTAAGGAATGACCAGATAACAGGTAAAACATTATTTCTGGGTGAGACTATGAGGGTGATGCCAGAAGAGATTAGCATTTGAATCAGTAGTCTGAGTAAAGCAATCTGCTCTCACCCAATGTGGGTGGGCATTTTCCAATTTGTTGAGGGCCCAAATAGAACAAAAAAGCAAAAAAAAAAAAAAAAAAAGAACAAATTATTTTTTTCTTGCACTGGATATCCATTTATTTTTCCTGCCCTCAGACATCAGAGCTCCTGGATCTTGGGCCTTCAGACTCCGGACTTGTACCAGCAGCCATCTCGTTCTCAGGTCTTTGGCCTCAGATTGGGAGTTACACTATCAACTCCCCTGGTTCTCAGGTCTTTGACTCAGACTGAATTATACCACTAGCTGTCCTGGCTCTCCAGCTTGCAGACAGAAGACTGTGGGACTTCTCAGCCTCCATAACCAAGAGAGCCAACTCCTATAACAAATCTCCTTTAGAAAGTGAAGTGAATGAGTTAGTCACGCAGTCATGTGCTACTCTGCCACTCCAGAGACTGCAGCTCATCAGGCTCCTCGGCCCATGGGATTTCCCAGGCAAGAATATTGGAGTGGGTTGCCACTTCCTTCTCCAGGGGATCTCCCAATCCAGGGATTGAATCCAAGTCTCCTGCATTGGCACGTGGATTCTTTACCACTGAGCCACCAGGGAAGTATATCTATATCTACATATATAGATATAGATACATACAGATATAGCTGTATCCTGTTATTTCTATTTCTTCGGTGAGCCCTGACTAATATAGTACCTAGGAATAAATCAAACAAAATATGTACAAAACTTTGGGGGCAAGGGGAAATAATAAAACTTTACTGAAAAACAAAAGAAGGACATTAAAAGAGAATACTATACCATGTCTGGCTTCCCCAGTGGCTCAGCAGTAAAGAATCTGCCTGCAGTGCAGGAGCCACTAGAGACGTGGGTTCAATCTCTGGCAGGAAGATCCCCTGGAGGAAGGAATGGCAACACACTCCAGTATTCTTGCTTGGAGAATCCAGTGGACAGAGGAGCCTGGTGGGCTACAGTCCACAGGGTTGCAAAGAGTCAGACATGACTGAAGGGACTTAGTATGCATGCATGCATACCATATCCATGCACCTATGATCACCTAATCTATGACAAAGGAGGCAAGAATATACAATGGAGAAGACAGTCTCTTCAATAAGTGGTGCTGAGAAAACTGGACAGCTACATGTGAAAGAATGAAATTAAAACATTTTCACAGACCATAATAAAAAATAAACTCAAAATGGATTAAAGACTTAAATGTAGGACCAGAAACTATAAAACTCCTAGAATAAAACCTAAGCAAAACACTCTTAGATATAAATCACAGCAATATTTTTTTGGATCTGTCTCCCAAGGCAAAGGAAACAAAAACAAAAATAAATAAATGGAGCCTCATTAAACTTAAAAGCATATAATCACGTATATGTAGAATCTAAAACATAAAATAAACTCATGAATATAACAAAAAAAGAAACATATTTACAGATACAGAAAACAAACTAGTGGTTACCCCTGGGAAGCACAAACAGGGGAGGGTCAAGATAGGAGTAGAGGATTAAGAGGTATAAACTGCTTAGTATTTATGAAATATATGTTACAAGGATATATTGTACAGCACGGGAAATATAGCCAATTTTTTATAATAACTATAAATGGAGTATAATCTAGAAAATTTTGAAACAATATGCTGTACCCCTATAAAAGAATATTGTCTATAGCTACAGTCATAAGTGTTAAAAGTATGACAGCATACATAAGAATGATGAACACTGAATTCAGGGTCCTGGGCTACTGTTGAGCCTAATCCACACTGTATGCCAGAGAACTGTATTCCAGGGAGAGGCATTCACAGACCAAAAGGGAGGAAGAAGAATCCAGGAGCTTCCATGGTACCTATAATGTCTAATTTCTCAAAAAAAAGTAAATAAAAAGAAATGAAGGAAGCAAAAATGTAAAGATTTACTAGAACTGGGCGGTGGGCACATAGGTGTCTATGAGGTTTTTCTCTGTGCTTTTCTTCATCCTTGCAATTTGTCAAAACAAAACATAAATGGGCACAGAGGAGGTACTCACTCAGCAGCACAGTTGCTAAAAACAGAGCCAAACTGTGATACACACAGAAAGAAAGAGCAACAGTGAGATGGGGAGCACCCATCCTTGATTGAATTAATTAAAAGAGATATTTTCCCTTGATATTCTTCCAGGAACTTTGTCCATTTTATTCTTCCTATGCATTCTACACTCCTACAGACCTCCCCTTACTTCCCAGAGGAACCCAGATGTTTCCAGCTTTGGTGTTCCCAAGACCTCCTTTTGGCCTCATCCTTCCTTTCAATTGTTAGAAAAAAAGTACTTTGAGCCTCCATTCCAAGTGCTGCTAGAAGTCCCTTGGTCCTTCCCCCAGCTAATACTTATTTCACTCTTAATTACATGTCTGGTGGTGTTCCAAATATTTCACAACCATTGTCTCATTTAATCTGTGAATGCAGCAAGCTTAAAATAAATATTACAAAAGTTCTTTTTGTCCCCACTTTCAAGATGAGGAAACTGAGGCTAAAGAGGTTAGTTGAATTCCTCAAGGCCACACTGTTATAATAAGTAGTGGTGGTCCCCACTTGGCCTAATCTGAGGTTTTATTTCCACTAAGCTCTTGATCTCAGGAACATCTTGCCTTCTCTACTCATTTTTTTCTTTTTCCCATTTAGACCTAATTAAAGCGTTCAGCTCTTTTTCCATTCATCTCCCCTTAAACACCACCATCAAAGGATCTTACATGTAGAAGAACCCATTTGAAAGGAGGGCAGCACGTTACTGAAATATAATAAACAACTTAAAACTGAATATTACACACCCCTGTTCACTCCCATTTTTATATCAAATTGTCCAACTTTATTCCTTATGTTTCCTACTGTCTTGTCTTACTTCTCCTTGCTCTTCTCTATCCCTTCTCTCAGTATTTGCATCTTCCTTTGCCTTACATCATCATCACCTGATTACTATTTTTTAAAGTAAACCTTTGTATAATGATAAATTGAATCTTTCCTTTGTCTTATTCTCCTCTTTCCAACAATGCCCAGGGCTGGAGTGGGGGATATGGGGTTCACCATTCAAACTCAAATATGCCATCAAGACATTTTTCCAAAACAAGCATCTCCCTGGATGTGAATAATGCCCTTTCTCTTGGTGTAAAAATATCTATAGTTCGTTCTTGTTTTAAATAGATTTTCTTTATCTTCTCACCACACTGATGCATCTGAGATTTATTACCCTGTTTATTTCATATGATTTGCATCACTTGATTTTACGTACCCAGTTTGAAAGTCTGACATTAAACAACAGTTTTCTCAAAATAAAGCAGACTTCTTAAAACCACTGAACCAGCTGCCTGACTAGTGTTATAGCTTGAATTCTGTGCCCCACCCCCCACAATTCATATGCTGAAGTCTCAACCCTTAGTACTTCAGTATTCAGTTTCAGTTTAGTTCAGTTGCTCAGTATATAAGGTACTTATTTGGAGATAAGATCTTTTATTAAAAATTTATTTTACTGAAATACAGTTGATTTACAATGTTGTGTTAATTTCTACTGTACAGCAAAGTGATCTGATCATACATATATATTCATTCTTTTTCATATTCTTTTCCATGATTGTTTATTGCAGGATATTGAATACAGTTCTCTATACTATACAATAGGACCTTGTTGTTTATCCATTCTCTATATAATGGTTTGTATCTTCTAGTCCCAAATTTCCAATCCAACCTGCCCTCACCATCCCCCTTGGTAACCACAAGTCTGATCTCTATGCGTGTTTCTGTTTTGTAAATAAGTTCATTTGTGTCACAGTTTAGATTTCAAATGTAAGTGATATCATATAGCACTTGCCTTTCTGACTTACTTCACTTAGTATGATAATCACTAGGTCTATCCACATTGCTGCAAAGGGCAATATTTCATTCTTTTTAAAGGCTGAGTAGTATTCCATTGCATATTGTACCACATCTTTGGCTTCCCTGGTGTTGCAGAGGTTAAAGCATCTGCCTGCAATGTGGGAGACCTGGGTTCGATCCCTGGGTCGGGAAGATCTCCTGGAGAAGGAAATGGCAACCCACTCCAGTATTTTTGCCTGGAGAATCCCATGGATGGAGGAGCTTGGTGGGCTACAGTCCACAGGTCACAGAGTCAGACACGACTGAGCAACTTCACTTTCACCACATCTTTAACCATTCATCTGTCAATGGACACTTAGTTTGTTTCCATATCTTGGCTGTTATAAATAGTGTTGCAATGAACACTGGGGTGCATGTATCTTTTTGAATTATAGTTTTGTCCAGATATACACCCTGGACCCAGGAGTGGGATTGCTGAAACATATGGTAACTCTATTTCTAGTTTTTTGAGGAACCTCCAAACTGTTTTCCATAGTGACTATGCCAATCTACATCCTTACCAACAGTTTAGGAGGGTTCCCTTTACAGGTCACAGAGTCAGACACGACTGAGCAACTTCACTTTCACCACATCTTTAACCATTCATCTGTCAATGGACACTTAGTTTGTTTCCATATCTTGGCTGTTATAAATAGTGTTGCAATGAACACTGGGGTGCATGTATCTTTTTGAATTATAGTTTTGTCCAGATATACACCCTGGACCCAGGAGTGGGATTGCTGAAACATATGGTAACTCTATTTCTAGTTTTTTGAGGAACCTCCAAACTGTTTTCCATAGTGACTATGCCAATCTACATCCTTACCAACAGTTTAGGAGGGTTCCCTTTTGGAGACAGAATCTTTATGGAGGTCATTAAGATGGGCTCTAATTCAATCTGACTGATATCCTTATAAGAAAAGGAGATATTGGACACAGACACAGACAAAAGAAAGACAACATGACACAGAGAAAAGATCACCTACAGGCCAAGAGAGAAGCTTGGTATTAAAAGATGTTCTTTTGATGAATTTGTGCAGGAGAAAGTGGTCTCTCCGTCCTATTCCTCCGCCATCTTCCCACCTACTCTCCCAATTTCTTTATAAAATATTTAATTTTTACTATGTAGGTTACAGGTGTACAATGTAGTGATTCAAGAGTTTATAGTTATGATAGGTGTATTGACCATATTCTTTATGTTATACAATATATTCTTGTAGTTTACTTTATAGTTTGTATCTCTTATTTTGCTAACCCTCTATTGCCCCTCACCCTTCCCTCTTCCCTCTGGTAACCTCTAGTTTGTTCTTTGATTCTTCACTTCTTGATCATTAACTTGTATTCCTTATATATGACTCACATCTCCCTCCTTCACACATTGTCTGGTGCATTTATTTACATAAGCAAAGGAGAAGTGATGCAATGGTAAGAGCACTGGTATCTGAGTTAAATATACTTGGCTTTAAATATAAGCTTCAATGAATTCTAGTTATCACCTTACATAAATTATTCAAATTCCCTGGACATCAGTTTTCTTAACTGTAAAACAGTAGTAATGTTGTGGCACAGGGTAATTGAAAAGGTAAAATAAGATGTTGTGCTCAAATAGCAGCTTTGTCACTTTACTAGATGTTGTTGTTCAGTCGCTGTGATGTCCAACTCTATGTGACCCCATGTATTAGAGCAAGCCAGTCCCTCACCATTTCCCAGAGTTAATCAAGTTCATGTCCATTGAATCAGTGATGCTACCCAACCATCTCATCCTACCCTCTTCTCCTTTGGCCTTCACTCTTCCCAGGCATCAGGGTCTTTTCCAATGAGCTCTTCAAATCAGGTGGCCAAATTATTGGAGCTTCAGCTTCAGCATCAGTCCTTCCAATGAATATTCAGGGTTGATTTCCTTTAGGACTGATTTCCTTTAGGTTTTATCTCCTTGCTGTCAAGTGACTCTCAAGAGTCTTCTCCAGTACCACAATTCAACAGCATCAGTTCTTCAGCATTTAGCCTTTTTTATGGTCCAATTCTCACATCCATATTGACTACTGGAAAGGCCATAGCTTTCACTAACAAACGTTTGTTGGCAAGGTGATGTCTTTGCTTTTTAATATGTTGTCTAGGTTTGTCATAGCCTTCCTCCCAAGAAGCAAGTGTCTTCATGAATACAGTCACCATTCCGTACTGATTTTAAAGTCCAAGAAGAGAAAATCTGCCACTGCTTCCACTTTTTTGTCTTCTATTTGCCATGAAGTGATAGGACTGGATACCATGATCTTAGTTTTTTGAATGTTGAGTTTTAAGTCGGCTTTTTCACTCCCCTCCTTCATGCTCATCAAGAGGCTTTTTAGTTCCTCTTCATCTTCTGCCATTAGAGTGGTATTATCTGCGTATCTAAGGTTGTTGATATTTCTCCCAGAAATCTTGATTCCAGCTTATAACTTATCCTGCCTGGCATTTCACATGATGCACTCTGCATACGACTTAATACAAACAGGGTGACAATATATATCCTTAGAGTACTTCTTTCCCAGTTTTAAACCAGTCAGTTGTTCCATGTAAGATTCTATTGCTTCTTGACTTCATACAAGTTTCTTAGGAGACAGGTAAGATGATCTAATACTCCCATCTCTTTAACAATTGTCCACAGCTTTCTGTGATCCACAGTCAAAGGCTTCCACATAGTCAATGAAAGAGAAGTAGATACTTGCATTCTCTATGATCCAACAAATGCTGGCAATTTGATCTCTGGTTCCTCTGCCTTTTTCAAACCCAACTTGTACATCTAAAAGTTTGATTCAAGATGGCTAGCTTGAAGGATTTTGAACATAACCTTACTAGCATGTGAAGTAGCTTAGTGAACGTCAAAAGAGTCAATAAGCCTCTCTGGCATCAGATTCTTATTTATAAAATGGTGCTTATATAGTTCCTTCTTCAAATAATTGTTATAAGGATTAACTGATTTAATATTAATAATTTTGCTTGGCCAACTGTTGACAAAAATTTGGGTTCAGCCTGGAGGATGAGGTCCTGAATAGCCATTTCTGTTCTGAATTACTACAACTAGATGGTTTTTTTTTTGGTCATTGTTTCATCCTTCATTGTCATACCATCATGGTCATACCTTTGACCTTGGACATTGACAATGACCATGTCGTACCTTCATGGTCATTGTCATGCCATTCTTCTGTGTCTCCATAAATAACTGCTGTCAGGGTACTGTTGTTGTAAGGTGTCACCTGATACTTTTTATATATCTGGAGATTTACCTTTGAAATTATTTTTAATGTCTGAGTGGAAACTGTATTATCCAAAGGTAAATGTAGCCATTGGTACATATCAGCTTTACTATTCCACTGGGTTTTTTTTTGCCAATTTCATCTACTCTTTGGATATGAGATGCTTTTTGAATAGGTTCTTGTTCTGTTCCCTGAGAGTGTCACAGCTCACTGTTTGCTCAGAGGTGAGTTTCATGCTCTATTACTGTTTTCTTTTCTTTTTTTTTAATTGAAGTAGAGTTGATAAATGATATTGTGTAAGTTATAGGATTACAATATAGTACAATTTTAATTCACAATTTTAATGATTACCTTCCATTTATAGATATTATAAGATATTGACTATAATCTCCATATTATCTAAGTAGATATCTATTATATGATATAGTCAAAGCTATGGTTTTTCCAGTAGTCATTTATCCATGTGACAGCTGGACCATAAAGTCAGGTTAGCATCGAAGAATTGATGTTTTCAAACTGTGGTGCTGGAGGATACTCCTGAGAGCCCCTTGGACAGCAAGGAGATCAAACTAGTCAATCCTAAAGGAAATCAACCGTGAATATTCATTGGAAAGACTGATGTTGAAGCTGAAGCTCTAATACTCTGGCCACCTGATGCAAAGAGCTGACTCATTTGGAAAAGATGCTGATTCTGGAAAAGATTAAGAGCAGGAAGAGAAGAGAGCAACTGAGCATGAGATGATTGGATGGCATCATCAACTCACTGTACATGAGTTTGGGCAAACTCCAGGAGATAGTGAAGGACAGGGAAGACTGGCATGATGAAGTCCATGGGGTCTCAAAGAACAGACATGACTGAGTGATTCAACAATGATCTAAATAGATATTTCTCTAAAGAAGACATACAGATGGACAAAAGACACGTGTAAAGCTTCTCTACATTGCTCTAATAATGAGCAATTATTGAAAAAATAATTAAATTTATTTATTTATCTAAGAAATTCAAATTAAAACTACAATGAGGTATTACTTCACACCAGTCAGAATGGCCATCCACAAAAAGTCCACAAACAGTAAATGCTGAAGAGGGTGTGGTGAAAAGGGAATCCTTCTGCACTGTTGGTGGGAATGTAAATTCAGACAACCCCTATGGAAAACAGTACAGAGGTGCACCCCCCAAATAAACTAAAAATAGAGATAACTTATGATCCATCAATCCTACTCCTGGGCATATATTTGAAGAAAACTATAATTCAGGAATAGCTTCCCAGGTGACACAGTGGTAATAAATCTGCTTGTCAATGCAGGAGGCACAAGAGATGTAGATTTGATCCCTAGGCTGGGAAGATCCCTGGAGAGGGAAATGGCAATCCACTCCAGTACTCTTGTATGGGAAACCCTATGGACAGAGGAGCCTGATGGGTTACAGTCCATGGGGTTGCAAAGACTTGGACACGACAGAGCAACTGAGCACACACACACACACACATAATTCAAAAGGATACATGCACTCTAACATTCATTGCAGCAGTAGTTAACAGTAGCCAAGATATGGAAACAATGTCAATCAATAGATGAATGGATAAACATGTGCTACATATACACAGTGAAATATTACTTAGTCACAAAAAAGAAGGAAATAATGCCATCTGCAGCAACATGGATGGACCTAGTGAAGTACATCAGGCAGAGAAATACAAATATCATATGATGTCACTTATATTGGAATCTAAAAAGATGATACAAATGAATTTATTTACAAAACAGAAACAGACTCATGGACTTAAAAAATAAACTTACGGTTGCTGAAGGGGAAAGGTGGGGGGTAAATTAAGAGTATGGGATTTATATATATATATATACATATAACATATATATATATATATACATATATATATATATATATATAAAAAACTATATATTCAATAAAGACCTGCTGTATAGCACATGGAACTCCACTCAACATTCTGTAATAACCTAAGTGGGGAAAGGATTTGAAAAAATAGATATATGTATATGTATAACTGAAAGACTTTGCTGTATATCAGAAGCTTATACAACATTGTAAATCAATTATATTCCAATATAAAACATAAAATTGTGTTGTACAACATATTCATCACTTATTTTATCATAATACTTTGTACCACTTACTCCCTGTCCCTTTATTTCCTCTCTCCCCTTCTGTCTCAATGGTAACCAATTTTCTCTGTGAGTGCTTCTTTTGTTATATTCAGTAAATTTTTGTAATTTTTGGTTCCTGATCAAAAAGGTGGCAGGGATAAATAAGCTTTATCCCCATATATGAAGTTGACACCATAACTGGGTTCAAGCTGGGCAGCAAAACAGGTTTGCCAAAGGGGAACAGGGTTTCCATCAGCCTTGCAACTGGAATATGGCATAATGGAACAGGGACAGTCCTTCAGTAGCTGAGAGGAGACCATCACTCCACTTGCTGCAAAACCAGCAGCAATGAAGGCATTTAGGAAGGGGCTCAAGTGTTGTGAGGCAGCCTGGGTTTTGTCCTCAAGGTAGAGAGTATTTTGTTTAGGCTCCCACCATAGGGTTAGGTTTTCAGGGATGGTTACCCCAACAAGGGAAAAACAGAGTTATTGTCAGGCAGGGGATAGAGTTGCCTGCCAGATTTAGAAACCAGGATGAACGGGTATGGCTTTTTTGGTTGTCCAGAACAGAACATGCATGTTTAAGATGGTTAATAGCATCCAAGGAGAGCCTCATGCTCAGGGATAGATATAGCATGTCAATTCTGCCAGAACCTCTAGTTCTGAGACTTTGGCCTAAACTGTAATACCCTAGAAAAATTTCTAGATCTTGATTTTTCTCCATCAGTTCTGATAGTGAAGGTTACCCCACATTATGAGTTGTCCAGTTTCCCACTGACACTCCTGTTAGGGAGTCACTTTTTAGGCAGATAGGGAAGGGCATTTCGGGAATGTTAGTCAAGAGAGAAAATAAGGGCTCAGGTCAAATTGCAGATGTTATCATGGGAGTAAATATAGACAGTTGTTGCTCATACCAAGGCATGAAGTTTCCCCCACCCCTTTTCCCAAAAGGCCATATCATGACCAGACGGGATATGCTGGGTGACAGCATGTAGCTGGACTGGAAGGGTGGACCACTGATACTCTGGGATAGGTTGGATATACCCCCAACTTCTGCCATTAATGCAGATCCAGCAAGGGCTGGTTGGGTTGAATTGAGAAGCAGTGCAGTTTGCAAGCATATGTGCATCATTAGGGAGAGATTAATAGCCACCTCTTGAGAAAACTGTATGCAGGTCAGGAAGAAACAGTTAGAACTGGACATGGAACAACAGACTGGTTCCAAATGGGAAAAGGAGTATGTCAAGGCTGTATATTGTCAGCCTGCTTATTTAACTTATATGCAGAGTACATCATGAGAAATGTTGGGCTGGAAGAAGCACAGCTGGTATCAAGATTGCGGGAGAAATATCAATAACTTCAGATATGCAGATGACACCACCCTTGTGGCAGAAAGTGAAGAGGAACTAAAGAGTCTCTTGATGAACGTGAAAGAGGAGAGTGAAAAAGTAGTATTAAAGCTCAACATTCAGAAAACTAAGATCATGGCATCCAGTCCCATCACTTCATGACAAACAGATGGGGAAACAGTGGAAACAATGGCTGACTTTATTTGGGGGTGGGGACTCCAAAATCACTGGAGATGGTGACTGCAGCCATGAAATTAAAAGACTCTTACTCCTTGGAAGGAAAGTTATGACCAACCTAGACAGCATATTAAAAAGCAGAGACATTACTTTGTGAACAAAGGTCTGTCTAGTCAAGGCTATGGTTTTTCCAGTAGTCATGTATGGGTGTGAGAGTTGGACTATAAAGAAAGCTGAGCACAGAAGAATTGATGCTTTTGAACGTGGTGTTGGAAAAGACTCTTGAGCATCCCTTGGACTGCAAGGAGAGCCAACTAGTCCATCCTAATGGAGATCAGTCCTGGGTGTTCATTGAAAGGACTGATGTTGAAGCTGAAACTCCACCTTTGGCCACCTGATGCGAAGAGCTGACTCATTTGAAAATACCCTGATGCTGGGAAAGATTGAGGGCAGAAGGAGAAGGGGACAAAGAGGATGAGATGGTTGGATGGCATCATTGACTCAATGGACATGGGTTTGGGTGGACTCCGGGAGTTGGTGATGGACAGGGAGGCCTGGTGTGCTGCGGTTCATGGGGTCACAAAGAATCGGACATGATTGAGTGACTGAACTGAACTAATAGCCATACAAGGAGATGTGATCAGGAAGAGGAAGAACATCATAGGATGCATTTTGCTTATCTGAGGGAGATTTGATGGGGTTCTACCTAGAGTCTGTGGTCTTCAACAGGTTCACAGGAATAGTTGTCTTCTGGTTTTGGATTATCAGTCACCATCTCCCCCTCCTGTAGATCATAGGATTTTATTCTAGAATTATGGACCCAGGCAGACAGACCCTTAACTTTAACAGCAATTGAGGTTACTAGGACAACTTGATATGGTCTTGTCCATTTCTTGGAGAGCTGGCTTGCACTCCCTATTTCTTGCCAGGTCTTTACCAATACTTGACCCCTCAGCTCTCCTTGGGGATTTTTCAAGTCTTCCTGTGGTCTAGGAAGAATCTGTTCTCCATATTGTTGGAGTTCTTGTTGAAACTTGCCCAAGTTAATTACATGTCTTAGGAGTGTATTGGTGTCCTCATCAAAAAACAAATCAAAGTTAAGAATGGATGTGCATACATCATTTCATAAGTCCATTCATCATTTCATTAATAATAGTGGCCACTTGGGGGCTGCCCGTACCCTCATGAGGCTTATGGGTAGTGTATGGATCCATTTATTATGTGTTTCTTGACATAGTTTGGCCAGATCCCTTTTAAGAGTGTGGTTGGTTCTCTCCACCTTTTCGAGACTTGAGGCCACCAGGATGAATGGAAGCGGTATTTGATTCCTAAGCATGCAGCCCAGTTCTGGGATATTGTGGCTGTAAATGAGGGCCCATTGTCACTCTGAAGTGATTGAGGCAGCTCAAACCTAGGCATTATCTCCTTCAGCAGAGATTTACAGGCTTCTGTAGCTCTCTCTGTCCTAGTAGGGAATGTTTCAATCCATCTTGTGAATGTGTCAATAAAGACTAGTAAATAAGAGATCCTTGGGTCTTTGGCATGGCTGTAAAATCCACCTGCCAGTCCTCTCCTGGGTATGATCTCCAATGTTGGACAAGTTTAATTAGAGGAGGTGGCAAAGGTCTGGTTTTTGGATTTTTTCTTAGACAGGTATCACAATTTTGTGTGACCTGTTGAACAACCTTAGCCAATTGGGAATGGTAGAGAATAGGCTTGAGCAAGATTTACAGATTATCTTTTCCAAATTGGGTACTTTTATATAAGGAGTTAGTAATTTTCCAAACCTGAGAGCCAGGGAGTATTATTTGGGCCTGATCAGTCTGAAACCACCCCTGTGAGCCAATCTCCCAGCCCTGCTTGGCATATCAGGAATGTTCCTCTGGGGTATAATTTGGAGTCAGGGTTTCCTTGAGGAAAAGCAGGCAGATAGCAGTGACCAGGGCAGCTTTCCTAGTGGCTTGTTTTGCCTCTTAATCAGCTTTCCTATTTCTCTGGGCCTCCTTTTTTTTTGCCCCTTTTGGTGAACCTTGCAGTGGATGACAGCTAATTTAGCAGGAAGCTTGAATGCCTCCAGGAACCTGAGAATGAGCTGTTTGTGTTTAATAGGAGAGCTTCAAGTACTGAGCATCCCTCTTTGCTTCCAAATTGCTGCATGGGCATGCAGGATGAGGGAAGCATACTTAGAGTCTGTATACACATTAATCCTCTTTCCTTCCCCTGATTCCAAAGCTCTTGTCAGGGCAAAAAGTTCAGCTTTCTGGGCTGAGGTTCCTGGGGGAAGAGACCCACTTTCCAAAGTTTCTTTAGGCTCACTATATCATAACCTTTCCTCTCCTTTTTCTACAAAACTACTGCCATTTGTGTACCATTCTTCCTATGGGTCAGATAAAGTTGTCTCTGATAGATCAGGGCAAGAAAAGTATAACTTGTCTGTGATTTGCATGCATTGGTGATCCAGAGGGGAAGCAGGGGTATCTGGCAGTAAGGTGGCTGGATTTAGAGTCTAACAGACCCTCAACCTTATTTCTGGAGTGTCAAGGAGGAGGGCTTGGTATTGGGTGATCCTCCCCCGTCATTCACCTCACCCCTTTAGTTTCCAAGACTGCTCGCACCTGGTGAGGCGTATACACTGTGGTCAGCTGACCCAGGGTCAGCTTCAATGCCTCTTTAACCATAAGAGCAGTGGCCGCTACTGCCCGGAAGCAAGTGGGCCACCATCTGGCTATCTTGTCTAGTTGTTTTGAGAGGTAAGCCATGGGTTGTAATACCTGCCCCATCCTTTGCCCTAACATCCCAAGAGCAGTTCCTATCCTTTCAGAGAAATACAGCCTGAAAGTCTTTTCCAGGTTTGGGAGGCCTAAAGCTGGGGCTGTAGTGATAGACTCTTTCAGGGCATTAAAGACAACCTTGCAGGTCTCATCCCAATCGAGTGGCTCTTCCTCTTTCCTCTTAACTTCTCATATAGCAGTTGGACCAGATTTCCATAACCAGGGATCCAGATCCTGCAAAACCCAGTTGTTCCTAAAATCCCCTAAGCTACTTTTTCATTTAGGGGTATGGGGTATTTAAGATGCGGGATATCCTCTGGTAGTTGAACATTCTTTTTCCCTCCATTCTTATAAATGCAAGGTATTTTACTTGGGTTAAGCTAATCTGAGCTTTTTTGGGGGATAGTCGATAACCTTTTTCATAAAGGAAATTTAAAGTTTTAATAGTATCTATTTGAGAGCTGGTAAAATCTGCAATAACTATGAGCAAGTCATCCACATACTGTATTAGATTAGTGTTTGTTAAGGTTAATTCCCTTAGTTCTCTTCCCAAGAAAGCCCCAAAATATGAGGGCTGTACCTAAATCCTTGTGGTAGTTGAATCCAGCAAAGTTGTATGGCCTCCCTTGTTCCCAGGTCCTGCCTCTCAAAGGCAGATTTGGCGATTCAGGATGGAGAGGAATGCAAAAGAAAGCATTCTTAAGATCCAAGACTGAGAAGTGTTTAGCATTTCCTAGGACTTGGGATTGCTATTTCTAAGTCACTTCAGTCGTGTCCAACTCTGTGTGACCCCATAGATGGCAGCCCGCCAGGCTCCCCCATCCCTGGGATCCTCCAGGCAAGAACACTGGAGTGGGTTGCTATTTCCTTCTCCAGGGACTTGGGATAGGAGGGTATAAAGTTTTGGGACTATGAGGTGGATGGGAGCCAAAGCTTCATTAACAGCTCTTAGATCCTGGACAAATCGATAAGATCCATCTGGTTTTTTAACAGGCAAGATTGGAGTATTTCAGGGAGACTCATAGGTGATTAGAATTCCAATATCTCAGTATTTGTTAACTAATGGTCTAAGACCCTCGAGCTTCTGGTTTTGAGGGATATTGTCTTTTCCAGGGGTAGGAAGCATTTGGCCTGGAAGAATCTTCACTGGTGCAACATTTATGGCTAGGCCAGGGCTGGAGACATCTCACACCTGGGGACTGACCTCATCTAAGAAAGGGACAGACCCCTCCTTTTCTACAGTTGACTGCAAATGTTCAGACACTAGGCAAAGGAATTTATTGGCTTCTAGCTTTCCCCAAGTCACTCTGGTCTGGAAGTGGCAAAGAAGGTCTCTCCCTAGTAGGGGAGCAGGACAATCAGGGATGTATAAGAAGGGGTGGGTTCCTTGCCAGTTGCCTGCCTTACAATGGAAGGGCTTAGTAAAATTTCGGCTTTGGGGTTTTCCATCTACGCCCATTACCATTTTAGTTAGGGAGTCTAAAGATCCTAACAGGAAAGGAAGAACAGAGAAGGCAGCCCCCATGTCCAAAAGAAAGTTCACATCCTTACCTTCTATTTGTAGAGTCACCCAGGGGATGGAAGAGTGATCTGGATCTCACCATTTGTGGGGGTTTCTCGAGCCGCTGAGAATCAATATGGGTCACCCAGGACTAACACAGAAGGAGCAGGTGTAGGGGTCTTTATATGCCTTCCCTTAAGGCAATATGGAAACTCCCCTTCCCAATGCTCACCCTCTCTGCAGTAGACACACTGGATGTGTCTCAGCTGTGGTGGATTTCTAAGATCCTTTTTTCTTCCTTGCTCTTCCCATGAATCTCGCATAGTGACAAGATGATTCAAGGCAAGGATTTTAGCCTGTTGTCAGGCCAAGGCTTGGGTCTGCCTCTCTATTTTCCTATCTTTTCAGGCTTCCTTTTGCTCCCTTTTGTCTTCCTCCTCCCAGTTCCTATTCCAAAACACCCTATTTGCCTCTTCCTCCAAATCGGAGATTGGAGTCTCTGGTCCTTTTCACAATTTTTGCAATTTTCTCCTTATATCTGGGGCTGCCTGGGTTATGAAGGAATGGGCCAACAGGACTCTTGCTTCCATACTTTTTAGATCTGCCTGAGTGAAGTTTTTTAAAGGTCTCTGTGAGTCTTCCCCAAAAGAGAGCTGAATTTTCATTCTCTCCTTGTATACTTTTATCTTATAATTAATGACTTTTTGGACACCCCGGGTCATTCCCTGTAGTAGGCAAGTAGTGAGGTGTCTTAAAGATTTCTTTCCCACACTTGTATTGGGATCCCAATCTGGCTCTTTAGAGGGGATTTCCTCTTCAGCTGGGGCCAGATTGACATCCACCCGCTGTCTTTCTAGCCTGATCTAGGATTCTAGCTTTTTCTTCATCATTACAACACTTGGTGAGGATGGCCAGTATATCCAGGTGAGGGAGAAGGTAAGGCTAAGGTGCTCAAATTCATCCCTACATTTTTGGGGATTCCCAGAACATAAACTCAATTGCTCTGTACATTGGGTAATGTCTTGCATAGAAAAAGGAACATGAACGTGCATAGTTTTCCCCTCCTCATTCAGTACCTCTCTTAGGGGGCAGATTTTGTATAGGATGACCTTTCCTTCTGTAGAGGGCAGAGTTTACTTCCAGATCTTAATCCCATAGGGGAAGGGACATATGGAGGCAGAGCCAAGGTGACTATAAGCAACTTTCCTTCTGGTCCCTTGACTTCCAGGTCTAGCCTCATGACTTCCAGGCTTGTCTGAACTTCCTTTCCCCGTGACCTCTCTGCCCAAGTTGAGGGGGGTCAAGAGAAGGTCAAGGGGATCTTCTGCTTCACACCTTGCCAAAAGAATTTTGAAAGAACATTTATCAAAGTCTTTAAGCTTATATTTTCTCTCTCTTTTTTTTTTTTTTTTGGAATCCTGGTTAGAGGGCCACAAAGGCCTGGGCATTGAGAACCTGCTTCTATTTACCCTTTCATTTGCAGTATAGACTGAGCTGTAAAATGATGTTGAATCCAAGTGACCCCGAATGGGGTCATTTTTCGCCTCCTCCCCAGGAGTAAGTAGGCCAGTATCGAGTACAGTATTTGATAATTGTGTTTTCCTTTTTTAGCCCTTCCTGCTGGTATCCCTACCAATGGACCAAAGGACAACCCAGTGGGGTGTCTAAAGGGAAGCTAGGCTTATTTTCCATTTTAATGGTGATATAGTTTATCTAGTTTTTATCTAGTTTTTTCTAGTTTTTATCTAGTTCCCAGGGTACCGGTACTGGGGTGGATGTCTCATATCTAACTCTAGAGAGATTGTGAGCTCTCTCCTGGTTCCAAAGTGCCTCACTGTATATGCACTAAAGGAAGTGTTCAATAGTAAATACAATCAAGAGGGCTGTAGGACTGGTCCTGAAAGGTGAATTAACTCCTAAACATATGTTTAGCGTGGTCATTTTCACCCAAGACCAGGTGAGACTATACTGAACCCCATCAATCACTTCCATGTGGAAGCATTCAGCCAAATGCTCAATTAAATGGGTGAATTTATAGAAACAGGGCACACAGTGAAGTGCTTCTAATTATCTCCCCAAGAACAGAAAGAACAATTGATGGGGAGGAGAGAGCATAGCCTCTCGAAAATCTTACAAAAACCCAGAACTTCAGGCTGAGTATCGACGGAGAGAGTAAATGGGTCTTCAAAGAGAGCAAAAGAGACCAGGTTGAGAGAGAAAGAGTGGGGAGAGAAAAGAGGTCTAAGAGTTGGGGAGAGAAAGAGGAAAAAAAAAGGAGTGGCCTTACAGACATCTCCAGCCACTGGCAGATAACCAGGCATTACAGGATGTTTCCCTGGGCCTCCAAAGAAGGGAGAAATGGAACTCAGCCCAACCAGAACCAAAATTCAAGTTCTCTGCCAAAAGGAGATGATCAGTCTCCAATCCTCAGCTCAGACTGAGGCCCTTCAATCATTCCTGCATCTAGGACCAGGGAACAGGAAAAAATAGAATAGGATAGGATGGGTTGAAAAGAAGGGTGAAATAAAAGGAGTCAACAAAATCTCTTTTTCCTTACCTGGTCAGGACACTCTTGTCATTTGTCTGTGTCAGGAGGAGACCAGGGAAAAATGGGTCCCAGTTGTGGCCACTGGGTCAGGTCTGAGGCAGGCAAGATGGTCCTGGAGTACCCTGAGCAGTCTGATATCAGCTGCAGTAAAAATGGGAGTCCTTTCATGGTTGCCAGTTGTTGTAGGAATGGGGGCCCCCTCCAGGGCCCCAAGAGTGTACTCTTGTCTGACACTCAGAAAAGAATTGTTTGAGGAGACACGTGCTGACAAAGCAAGAGACTATTGGAAGAGGGCACCTGAGCAGAGAGCAGAAGGGTAAGGGTAACCAGGAGAACTGCTCTGCCACATGGCTCTCAGTCTTGGGTTTAGTTTCCAGGTTGTCTTTGGCCAATCATTCTGACTCAGAGTCCTTCCTGGTGGCGCTTGCATCACTCAGCCAAGATCAATGCTAGTGAGAGGGATTCTGGGAGGTGGACAGACATGTGGTGTCTCCTTTTGACCTTTCCCAAGCTCTTCCAGTTGGTGGTGGCTTATTAGTTCCATGTTCCTCCCAGGACCTCCTGTTGTAAAACAACTCATGCAAATGGTTACTAGAGGCCTGGACAGGGTGGGCAGTTTCAGTGATCATGCTTCCCCTAACAGAGGCATATTACAGATTTGATCTTTTTCTGACTCTGAGTGTTTTCTGGACTTTGTCTTTGACCTTTAGCTGTGTCCTAAACTGAGAATCTTCCTCTGGCTAGGGAAGTTAGAGGTGAGAAATAGATTTATTTTCTAAGGTAGAAAGTCCTAATCCTCTAAATTTTACATACATATTCCTTAGTTGTTGTTGTTTTTAAGATTATCTGCTTTTTGTAGTAATTAAATATATGCAAGTGAGAGAAAACAGCTTACACTTTCAGTGTTCTTCACAGAGATACCCTTCTCCAAGTCTAAAGGTTTTAGATGTCATTCTTGATTTCTCTTTTAATCACTCTCTCTGAAAAAAACAAAAAAAAAAAACAGAAATTCTGCAGAAAGGCACAATGTATGACTAAATGTAAACATGAAGAAATAACCTGATGAGAAATTTTTTTTTAACCAAAAATCCTTTTCTTTTTCAAGTAGTTTCTTAATGGAAACAAACAAACAAACAAAAAAGTGAACAAAGTATCAATATTTTAAATATTTAAATCTTTTAAAACTAGCTTTGTTTACATAACACTGAAAAGCTTACAAATTTTCTCAGGTGTATCTTGTAGTAATAATTTAATTTATATGAATGGGTAAAACATGAAATATATGAATTTAGCTTTGAGTTTACAGCAAAAGAGGTTAATATAATTAATATTATATGATCTAAATATAGTAGTAGGACCTAACACACTCTGTAATTATTTATGAGTGTGAATTTGCACAAGATAGTGAATTCTCTATGAGGAATTTTGATGCTACTTTTCTTTTTTAGGTCTCAAAATTTTGAATGTCTGTCACATTAATGTACTTTATTTACACGTTTTAAAATGAGATGAATATAAAAGTCCTCAGTTATACATGCAGCTAATAATAATTCCATTTAGCCCAGGCCAAAGAGATTTCCAGTATTCTCTTCTTTAGTCAGGTTTCTAAAAAAAGGATAAAATAGATGATGGACTTTTTTTTTTTCTAATTTTCTATAAACAGATACTGATAAAATGACTTCTGTCAAAAAGTTGCATATAAAAACAGCAAAGATCTCTGAAAATAGATCATTCTGATGACAAAATTTCCTAGCCCTTTGTTTCCCCCTTTTATAGTGAATTTTGAGTAACTGCTTTTTAACATTTATGAAGAAAATTCAGCTTATATATAATTTTTATGTAATGGCTTTGAATTCTGACCAAAATACATAATTTGTATCAAGGCTTAGTAAGGGTCATATTAGGATATTAGTGTACTTCATTTCATCAGCATCAGAATTAATCATTGATCAACTAAGTTAACTTGATTTACATGTAAAACTGTGCAGAGTTTGTTTTATTCTTTTTGACGTGCACACTAGAAATTGTAAAGGCATAAAAGCTATGCTCAAGTGATTTCAGATTAAAACAAAATAGTTTGGGTACTCAAGCTTTAATTAAAAGCTCAGTCTTCACATGTTTATATGCAGAATTTCAGTGATATTTATCAAATAAAGAAAGCAGCATAGCTTGACGCTCTGTGATGACCTAGAGGGATGGAATGGGGGTGGGAGGGAAGCTGAAAAGGGAGGGAATATCTGTATCAATATCTTTGTCTATATCTATGTCTGTGTCTACACTTATGGCTGATTCATATTGTTGTACAGCAGAAATCAACACAACATTGTAAATCAATTATGCTCCAATTAAAAAACAAAACAAAACAGAAATCAATGTCTTTGCTAACAGCTATCTAACCCATATTTTTGAATGTTATATAGCATTTACTTCTTTTTGAGATGAGAGTTGCCTTACAAACACAAATTTATCACTTTAAACAAAGCCATCTCAAAAGACTATAGAAGCATTGGTCCACTCACCATGACAACATACAACAATACACTGGTTTCCCACCAGAGAGTGGAGAGTAATGGGTAACAGACATAGAAGAAAACAATGGTCATGATCCTTGTCATCAAGGAGATTAAAAACTGATTGAACTCAGTGCAACACTTTTAACCAATAGGAAAATTAAGGACTTGAAAATATTTGATTAACAATGAGCAATAATTTCTATCAGTGTATCAATGGAGATTAAGAAGTTTTCTAATAGAAATACAAAACAAAAATTTTTCATTAAGTGATATGCTGCAAGTTCCTTTAACTGACATTAAAGATAATAGAGATAGATATTTCAAGCAGAAAAGCAAACGTGGTAGAAAGCTTAAAAAGGACAATTGTCTACCAATCTCAGGTATTTGTCAACACCTATCACTTACGTGACTAAAACCTAAGAGGTGTGACTCTTTGGAAAGAATGTATTGGGGAGGTGAGGAGACAAGTATCATGACTTTAAGGTACAGCATTTCTAGCCTGTTCCAGGAACAACATATGCCAGCATGGTTGTTACAAAAGGATAGTGAGATAAGATTAGAGAGGAGGTGCTGAGGGACAGGAATTCTGCAGAACCTGATAGTATTTGTAAGACTGAATGTGAAACAATTCCTAATTTAATCCCTTGGTCATTTTTTTTATTTAATATATAAAATATTTAAATAAATAAAATTAGGCAAAGTCTATATTAAAAGTACTGAAAGTGAAAGTGAAGTCGCTCAGTCGTGTCCGACTCTTTGCGATCCCATGGACTATAGTCTACCAGGCTTCTCCAGGCTAACTTTGTTAATGAGGTAAATCTTTAGCCACTGATGAATGTCTTGGAAGAGAGTACAGAGACTCCAGATAGGTAAAGAGTGCATTAGGGGAATGGGCAAGTTGTAAGAAACACATCCCTAAAAGAAGATTCAGAAAATGGACATAACCAGCTGAAGTGGGGGAAAAGCCATAAAAAAATCCAGCATTGCTTACTACTACTACTAAGTCACTTCAGTCGTGTCCGACTCTGTGCCACCCCATAGACAGCAGCCCACCAGGCTCCCCCGTCCCTGGGATTCTTCAGGCAAGAACACTGGAGTGGGTTGCCATTTCCTTCTCCAACGCATGAAAGGGAAAAGTGAAAGGGAAGTTCTCAGTCGTGTCCAACTGAGCGATCTCATGGACTGCAGCCCACCAGGCTCCTCCACCCATGGGATTCTCCAGGCAAGAGTATTGGAGTGGGTTGCCATTGCCTTCTCCGATAATTTTTTTCCTCAAAAATTAGTCCTTGCATTCATCCATAAATTTTCCTACAGTCTTTGCTAAAAATGATCTCAACAGCTATATTTGCTGAGCTAGCCATATGCTACCAACTGATGATCTAGACTCTAGGAAATTTTGTGTGTGTATGAGACTATTTTCAATTTTGAAAGTGTTTTTTCACACATTTACCATGAAGTGAGATTCATAATGTTCAAAATACCTTATAGGCAATAAGTCTGCATCTGCTAACATGTCCCAGTATTTCCTTTACTTATCAAAACTCTGTTAACCTTAACACAATGATATGAAAATGAAAATAATTATCTTGTAAACATCCTTCAACTTATAAACTATAAATAGTATGACTTAAAATGATTTACAGTAAATAATTATCTAATTATATAAAACCTGCCACATTTTAGATCATCTTTTAAAAAGCAAATATGATTATTATTGTTAATGCTTATCCATGTGGGCGAAGCTTACCCAAGGTGAGTTTAGTCTTAAAAATTGGAGCTAAGGTATGTATATAAAAAGCTATAGAACTCTATGTTTGGATTACTCAGTCCTTTGTTCACTTACTGATCTGTTTCCAATCTTATATCTCTTGGTAATAACTAGGTTTATACTGTTAATTGTCTATAACATTGTAAATTATTTTTCTTCTAATATTCAAGTTGTTGGTTCTTTTTGGGTTTTTCAATTTATTTTGCAGATAGCCAGAAAACATCAACCATGCCAAACTTTAATATTTTGACCCTGCAGATAGTTATACTTCTATTAACATTGTAAAATGCTTAATTCCCTTGCACTATTTCCATGTTTATGATAGTTATGTATCAATATGAGTACTAGAGTTTTTTGTGCCTCAATTTCTTTGCCTTATGTATTATGAGAATTTCTTTTCCTCAGTGAAATAATTAAATGTATAGTATTTGACCAGGAGAAATTATAAGGTTGGAATAAAGTTTTGTTCTGCATTGACTTTCTATATATTACCATTAATTATTTTGCTGTGAAAAGGAATAACATTTTTGTACTTTTTGATTGTTATGTATAATTTGGTAGCATTTTACTTTGACCTTTTTAAAAAATAAAACCTAAATGTTATATTAAGGTGCTTTTGAAAACAAAGTGTCAGATATTTAGCCATTATGAGGAATGAAAATGCTTTAAAAATTTTCAATTATTTATATATGTGTATATTACATTTCCAAATATATTTGGTTTATAAAAATATAATAAATTAACTAAATTTTGTTTTCATGTGAAACTCAATTACTCTAACTTTTATAAATGAAAGGTTAAATATAAATTAAAGAGTTAGAAAATTCACTATGCTATATTTCAATGAATGTGGTATACCACAGCACTCATTTCTGAGCTCTCAGGGCTTTGGGTTTGTAATGGTTCATGGCACTGCCAGTAATGAGTCTGCAGGGAGCTTTGCTATAAATGCCCTGATTCTTTCATTTGCTCTCTTCCTGGTGCATGATGGGATGCCTAACTGTGTGAAATCAAGCCATGGATTATCCATTTACTGCCACTTTATCCCAGGGGACATGAACTTGAAAATAAATAGGCCTTGGTCTTGTAATAAATTTGCAGCAAAATGTGTTTGTATCCCCAGTGAAAAAATGACAAGTCAAATTTATTTAGAATTTGAAAATGTCACTTTTGCTAAAACATTGTAACTCTTTAATGACTGGGATTGTGCAAATACTAAAAATACACATAGTATATTTTTGATGTAGTGTGTTCTATACTAATTTGTATTTATATTTACCTTAGTGTATACTCATCTTTATAAATAAGGCTCAGTCTTCTTGGAAAGATTTTATATTAAACAGTGATTGTTGATGTATAATGAGTTGATTCAAATATAAGAAAGCTTAACTCCATAGGAGCTTATCTATATAGGTAATATCAGGAACTTCTTCCTGTGTAATTTTATTATCTGACTAAATTGTCACTGCTTTGAAAGTTTAATGTGATGTCTATTTTCTAATGGTGAATAGTGTTGCTATAATTTATATATAACTGAACATTACTATATTAATATGCAGTCTTTTAATTGGCTACCTGATGTGAAGAGCCAACTCATTGGAAAAGACTCTGATGCTGGGAAAGATTGAGGAAAAGGGAGAGACAGAGAGTGAGATAGTTGGAAGGCATCAGTGACTGATTCAATGGACATGAGTTTGAGCAAACTCTGGGAGATAGTGAATGACAGGGAAGCCTGGTATGCTGCAGTTGATGGGGTCACAAAAGAGTCGGACAAGACTTAGTGATTGAACAAGAACAACTGAATTAGTAAACTAGAATGTTCAGAAATACTAATAAATTTATATTTAAGTACCATATTAAAATGTTACACATGCTGTATTTTTTATAGTTTAGTCATAAAGAACTTGAAAGACTCATTTTGTTCAAAAAGAACAAATTGAAGCAGAATAATCACTTTTCAGAAACTTTCATTAAAAACATGATATATCCCTGATGCTGAATTTACTTTTCCTCATTCAGGTGACCCTGTCACCCAATATTTTGGCTTTAAGCAACAGTATATAGTTTAGCTTTTCAAGTAATATCCTCTACAGATGTGATTTGACTTGTTAAAAAACTAATTCTAAAGCATGGTGTTTATATACCAAATTTCCATGGTATTTTCTTAGGAAATTATATCTCAAAATGCTTGGATACAAATGAAATTTTGTTGAAACAAGAAGCACAATCTTTGGATTGCACAGTAAACTCTGTGTGAAAGGTCTCTGTCAATTCTTTAAAAAGTCACATAGATCCTGGGAGCCTATGAAAACCTTTCATGTCACAAAATTTCCAATTATTTTAAAATTATGCTGTGATATCTACCTCTTATAGATAAACTTCCAGGAATGTGAAGAAATAAGTACCTACTTTTAAAGTTTTAAAGTGTTGTTTGGAAAAAAAAATACATAACCTTATCTAATTTTCCTTGTATTAGAGTATTAGAAATATTAATACACTTTGAGATGATAAGAGGTATTTATTTCATCTCAGGTTAATTATCAGTCATTAGTTTCTATGTGCTGGGGAACCTGACAAGTGTTGCCTTGCAAATGAGGGAAATGCTCTAAAGCTAAACAGCATAGCTCATTAATACCTGCTGTGTCCTCTAAGAGAAATTGCAATAGCTCTTACAAAGAGAAGGCAGAATAGGTCCATATTACCACCCTTCCCTGTATCCCACCTCCATTTCCTCCCTGCCTATTTAATCAGAGTATAGAAACTCCAGGAGAAATTTCAGATGCATAGGATTTTTCAGGCAAGAAATATTCGAAATGGTTGCCATTTCCTTCTCCAGGGGATATTCCTGATCCAGGGATAGAATCTGTGTCTCCTATGTCTCCTGCATTACAGGCAGGTTCTTTACCCACTAAGCCATCTTGACTCAGTAAAACTTCATATAATAGAGTCTTTAGATGGAGACATGCATGTTTACTTTTTGGTACTCCTTACAGAAGGAGTTAGTGAGAGATTGCTGACAATAATTCCTTGCAGAAAAGGTGATGCCTATAATAAAAACCAGTATCACGTGACCTGATGGGAAAATACTTATCGACGGCCCTTGAACTTCATTTGGACTAGGCATGGAAAGAGAACTTGAGTGAGTTAGTCTGGAGAGAGGGTGAGAAGGTCAGCAGAATTTTATGTCACATATTTTAATTATTAAACAATTCAAATCACAATAAAACCCTAATGTTTCATTCCCTTAACTGTCATCCGAACATCCTTAAACATCCTCATTGATTTTCTCCCTTTGTTCTTCTGAGCAGTTACTAACCTTCCTTCTTTTCAAAAACCCACTTTAAGATATCTTTAGTTTCCTTTTGAAGAATTTTTGACTTGAAAATATGAGACCTTCCCTGTTATATGCATATCAATTCTATTGTTTTAGAAAGAGAAATGAAGTTAGGTGTGGAGTGGATGTTTACATGTAGGCTGCAAAATCAATGCATGAAAAACTTGGTTTTGACAGAACGTGTATTCTGGTTAATGATCAGTCTCCTCAATCTGTGCGAAGATCTTTATCAAGAGAGTGAACCTTTTTCAAACTGTTGAATCTTTTTTAATGTGTAGGACCATGAGTACTAAGAGTCTGCAATTTAATTGTAAAGCTAATTTAAAAGACACCTAATCTCATACTCAAAACCCATCATCAATCTATGGACTTCCAGTTGATCTGAGGCCAAACAGTGTATAAAAGAATCCTTCCCCTGCCCCCAAAAATCACAAGTTCTGTACATTTAATAACTGACCATTAACTCTGAAATCTCCCTCTCTTAAAATTTAGATTAATAAAATCAGTCAAGACTTTACATGTAATCTATCTCAGATAAACTCTCAGGTAAAAAAGTACTATTAACATATGCTTTTAATATATATTAATAGTACTTTTTAATATGTATATATCAGTAAACTCACATTTTTATAAAATTGTATATAAGTGCAGATTTCTGGAAGGTAGTTCAGTAAATATTGATAAACTCAAAAACTGTATTCAATATTTTGTTTTCTTATGTTAGTAAACATTAGTCTAATATTAATCATATTAATAGTGCCTTGAAAGCAGAGTAATTTTTAGGCTCTTGTGTCTTGAGATAGCGTTTGTCATAAGTTGCTTGTGTACTCTGTGAAGGACCCCTAGGTGGCACTGTGGTAAAGAATCCGCCTGCCAATGCAGGAGATGCAAGAGACATGGGTTTGATCCCTGACAGGCATTGGGAAGATACCCTGGAGTAGGAAATCACAACCCACTCAGTATTCTTGCCTGGAAAATTTCCATGGACAGAGGAATCTGTTGGGTTACAGTCCATGGGGTTGAAGAGAGTCAGACACGACTGAGTGACTGAGAAAACACATAGTCCATGAAATTAATGAAGCCTTTTGGTCATAGAGTTTGTTATCAAAAACATTGACCATTTAAGATGACTGAATAGTAACAGAAACTTGCCAAGCATTTACTATCAGTCATATGAATTCCCTAATCTAAGCAAGATTTGCAGCAATATTACATATTCATATAATATACTGGGTATTTTATCACCAAACACATCTTGGATATCTTATTTCATTTTTTTCCCCTCTTTCTGTACAAAGAAATCAGAATGTTTACAAAGGAAATTGCAATATAATTTTTTCTAAAAAATTTTTGAATGAACTCATCCTAACTTCTTAGGATATGGTATTTAAATATTCCTCAAAAACATTTAGAAATAAAACATTTAAGGTCATTTGGAATGTGTCATATATTTTTATGAAAAAGTTCCCAAGATGTATTCTGTGTTCTGCAATATTCTAGGTGTCACACACACACACACACACACCCTGTTTTGTGGATAAAGTAGTCAAAAATAAAATATGCCATTGTTTGGAGCTTTATAACCACTCAATTCCTCTTATGAGGCTGTATATGAATTATATTCCTATAGACATCTGCATTTTAGCACATCTCTAGCTCAGATGGTAAAAAATATGCCTGCAATGCAGGAGACCCGGATTCTATCCCTGGGATGGGAAGGTCCCCTGAAGAAAGGAATGGCTCCCCACCCTAATATTCTGTCCTGGAGAACTCCATGGACAGGGGAGCTTGGTGGGCTACAGTCCATGGAGTCATGAAGAGTCAGACATGACTGAACGGCTTTCAGTCACTCATCACTCAATCAAATTTATTTTTGCTAAAACTCTAACAAATTTCTCACTAAAGAAATCAGCTTAATGTTGATTAACTTTAAATTGAATTAAGAAAAAAATTGAGAGCCTTTTACTTATGCGTTACCCACAATAAAAAGAGTGAAACTGAGGAGCATCTTTGTTTAGATTTTTGTGTACCATTGAATGATCTACAGTAGCAGGTTTGCTCATGGATGTTGCTTCTGGAAATATTTATTCTCATAAAATTGTTGAAGAGAGACAAAATTCAGTTGTATGTTTTTCAGTGGAATTATTTGAAAATACTATCTTGAATGTGGTTCCTGCAGAGTTCTATTTGTGGATAATGACATTCATTTGTAATTTAGTTTTATGGTACTTTCTAAAGTGCCTGCTGTAGTATGACAACACCACCTGGGCCACACTTATAAAGTCTGTCATATTTCAAGGTTTATAACTTTTGTATAGGTTTGTAACTCAATGGCAAAAATTTCATAATGGCAAAACCTTGATTTACAATGCCCCTGCCTGAGGACAAATCATTTTCATACATTTTTGTGTAAGAGAGATATATACTTTGAGATTTTAGAAGAGTTATCACTTTAAAGGAAAATAGGTCATTCTTTCCTCTGTACATCCATATAAGACATCATATGAGAAAAAGAACCCAAAGATATATGTTGAAAAACATAGTAAGTATGTCAGAGTAGGCAAAAATGCATTAGATTCCCTAAAATAATATTTGAGATTATTTTCTTATTGTTTTAGGCTAGGTTTTTGTTCTTTCTAAAAGAGAGTTACATATATAGAAATTTTCTTAATGTAAATAAGCATTAAATACCTCTGAAAATACTTTAAATATTTTCTGCATGCTTTAAAGCATTTATTTCAATTCAATGAAATAATATTGAAAAAGAAAATTGGTAATAAAATCTGCAGTCAGATGGAAATTATTTGGCTGCCTTCAAATGTGTATACATTGTTTTTCTGAATGAAATTTACCAGGATGGTATGGGCCTTGAAAATAAAGTACAGGGTTCATGTTCTGATAGCATGTAAAGTCTTTGCTCTCATTAAATGAAACAAATGTACATTTTTATCCAAACAAGTTAACTTAAAGAAATGATCTTTTACTTCTCAATGTATATTCCTTAATACCCCTTTTCTATTATTTTATATTTATTCAATTTATAATTTTATATTATATTTCTCTGAATTCTTAATTGAGTTATGATATAACCTATTAAATCAGGTAAATCTTTTCATCTACTGACTAGGAATACTGTAACAGGTAATTATATTTTCTCTAAGTTAAATGACACAAAAGTAGCATTTCCTAGATGAATTCTATTCTAGAAATCTTACTTTATGAACAGTGAGTAAAATGTCATTTGATCTCATATCTTGCATTTTTTCTATTATATGACTTCAGATTCTCTCATATTTGATTACTGATTATATAGAGAAGCAGTAGGGAAAAAACTGTAAGGAAACTGTTTTCTATCCATAAAGAAGAACTTGACCACATTTTATGTACAATTGATCCTAATTTTTCACAGTAGTTGTTTTGTAAAGTTGCAGTCAGTACTGACTTGGTGAATCCAGAACCATTGCTCTTAGAGGAAACACAAAGTTAGGTTCTTGAGAGACACTCATCATGACATTTTCATCAACAAGTCAAACATAAGCTTGTGTTTTATGTGCTTTGGTTATAGACACCTAACATATATTTCTAAGAAATCATTAATGATATGCAGCACTTATTTGTAAGAAAACATTAACTTAAAAGAGTTTAATAGCTTCATGAACCTAGATAACATGGTTACAAATATATTTGGCTTTTAAACTCACCCAGTGCTGTGTGCGATACTTATTTTATCAGTTATCTCATAAATCCACAAACTTAGCACTTGTCCATCTTTTCCATAGTTTCATCATAAACTAAACATTTTATTTTAACACTTTGTAAAGCATCACCCTATAAAAATCAGTAAATTTTCTCCTCTCTGGAAGTACTACATTGTTGATTGACTAACATTGAACTCAGATAGCACAGTTCATGCCTGAATGTGTCTTTTCACTTGTATCTTCTCCAGAGGGCACATCACAGCCTTCTTGTGCTTAGAAACAATAGACAGCACTTTAATGTTACTCTTTGGGGCCATTTTAAATAGAAAATTCTCTGATAAATAGCACTAAAATGCAAAAAATATGGGACTAAATATATGTGGGAAAAGCACTTAATTTCAGGAGGAGACTTGAAACAAGATGGTGGGCATAGCTTTGTTTGACCTCAGCTCTGGATGCTCCTTAGGTGACTCTAATTTTTTGTCCCTTTGTACATGTCTGTGAAAGTCCATGAATTTTGATTTTGGGTTACAAATAAATTTTAGCCAGAAGGAAAATCCACAGTTTTGTGATCTGTAGTTAATAAGAATCAACTATCTTGAAGATATTCTTTGAAAAAGATAGAGCCAACAGAAATCAGGGACCAACATTTCTTTCCAGAAAACTTTGCAGCTGCCTCTGGTTAACAGTTTCTGGGACTGAGATTTCCTTAAAATGGCTTTGACTGTGCCTACACAATAGAGGAAGGAAACGTAAAAGCAGGAATGTATAAGGATCAAATGAGATAGTACTTCCCTTTGGTTTATGTAAAGAGTAACAAACCAAGACAGATACTGAAAAGAGAGCAAGGCAACTTATTTTTAAGACTAGATGTTCTTAACAGAGATGAATGCATATAGAAATTAGAACAAAAGATTTTTAACTCACACTGTGAAACAAAATTAGGTAAACAGAATTAGGTGATTAAGGACTTACTGTCCATGATGGATGCTGCATGCTACAGCTTTTATTTTATCATATCTATGTCTAACCCTAAAGCATTTCAACTTATAGCAGCAAGTGTTTTAATAGTTAAGATTGAGAGTGGGGCAGTCTAGGTATCATAAAGTGCCAATAAGACAATCGTTTTTTGTTGTAAATTTAAAAGGAGAGCAGAAGTGAAGTGAAGTGGCTCAGTCGTGTCTGACTCTTTGCAGCCCCGTGGACTATAGCCCACCAGGCTTCTCTCCAGGCAAGAATACTGGAGTGGATTGGCATTTCCTTCTCCAGGGGATCTTCCTGACCCAGGGATTGAACCTGGGTCTCCTGCATTGCAGGCAGATGATTTACCCTCTAAGCCACCAGGGAAGTCCAAAGGAAAGCAGGCCAAAACTTAAATAAGATGCATAATCACAATGTGTCTTCTAGTAGCTATAAAACCATTGAATGTAAGTTATCTTTAAAAATTGTAACTTGCTGTTTTGTTTTAGTTACAACCAGAAGATAATCGGTCACTTTATATATATATTGATTAAAAAATCATAGTAAAGAGGTTTTTAAAGACTGCAAATTAAAATAATTTTTAAAGCCTAAAAAGTCATATGAGTATAACCTATTTTATAGCAAATGGATTATTATGAAATTTATATCACACAAATTCCATGCTGACAAAGGCTCATCTAGTCAAAGCTATAGTTTTTCCAGTAGTCATGTATAGATGTGAGAACTGAACTGTAAAGAGAGCTGAACAATGAATAATTGATGCTTCTGAACTGTGGTGTTGGAGAAGACTCTTGAAAGTCCCTTGGACTGCAAGGAGATGAAACCAGTCCATCCTAAAGGAAATCAGTCTTGAATACTCATTGGGATGGCTGATGCTGAAACTGAAACTCCAATACTTTGGCCACCTGGATGTGAAGAACTGACTTATTGGAAAAGACCCCGATTCTGGAAAAGACTGAAGGCAGGAGGAGAAGCGGACGACAGAGGATGAGAGGGTTGGATGCCATTACCAACTCAATGGACATGAGTTTGAGCGAGCTCCGAGAGTTGGTGAAGAACAGGGAAGCCTGGGGTGTTTCAGCCCATGGGATCGCAGAGATTTGGACACGACTGAGTGACGGAACTGAGATGAAACTCCATGGGAAAATGATTCCTATAAATAGTAGAGAAGAAACTTTTAGTGTATGCATGAAAAGTTGTTAGTTTAAAGCCTGAAAGAAGTGAAAGTGAAAGGAAAAAGTCGGTCTGACTCTTTGTGACCCCATGGACTATACAGTCATGGGATTCTCTAGGCCAAAATACTGGAGTGGGTAGCCTTCCCTTCTCCAGGGGATCTTCCCAACCCAGGGATTGAACCCAGGTCTCCTGCATTGCAGGTAGATTCTTTATCAGCTGGGCCACAAGGGATCTTCCCAACCTAGGAATAGAATTGGGGTCTCCTGAATTGCAGCCAGATTCTTTACCAACTGAGGTATCAGGGAAGCCCTGTGGATGTGTATGCATGAAAAGTTGCTAGTTTAAAGCCTATACTCATTATTTCTGCCCACTTCTCTTCTTCTCCTGCCTCACATTTGGAATGCTGTTACTCCACCCCTTACCTGGCTAATTCTTTAGATACATTCAGGTGAAAGTTAGAGATAATATCCTGGAATTTTAATCAAACAAAACAAAACAAAATTGAAATCCATATTGCCATCTATAGTTTTTCCTTAAAATAATAAATTTTTCTAATCACTACCTCTGAAAATTTACATGCTGTGGATTTTATGAACCACTGAAAGCATTCTACTCATTAAGTTTTATTTCACTTTTACTAAAAGACAGCCCAACTTCATAGCCATATATAATTGACCTCTATTTGGTAATTCCCCCAGGTTGCACAGTGGTTAAAAATCTACCTGCCAGTGCAGGAGATACAAGAGACATGGGTTTGATCCTTGGGTCAGGAAGATCTCCTGGAGGAGGAAATGGCAACCTACTGCAATATTCTTGCCTGAAAGATTCCATGGGCAGAGGAGCCTGGCAGGCTACAGTCCATGGGGTTGCAAAGAATCGGACACACAGATGCTAGACTTTGCCTTTGATTCCAGAACATGTCATTTTGTTTTTTATTTATTTGATTACACTTTTTCTTGCCTCTCTGAAACATGTACTGTGAAGCATGAATTGCATCTAAATTTTTTTTTAATGTCTAGAATGATACTCAATACATAGTGTTAAAAGTTATAATGGCAGGAAATCCCCCCCAAATTAAGAACTTGCTTTCTAATTTTTAATAAAGTATAAATTAAGGTCTAGGAGATGATTTTTAAATAGAATATGATTTCTGGTTTTTTTTTTTTCCCCCTTTATTTTTCTAGTAGCAATGTTTATTTTGTCCATTGCTTCCTGGCACTTTTAAATACAAGGCATAATGCAAATAGCTGGGTTGTTTTTACTTGATTATTCAGTGACTATAAGGACTCAACCAAGTGGAGAGTCTGATAATTATGCAATCAATCTGGGTGAAGAAGGGAGTGTAGAGAGTTACCACACTATTGTTCTTTCTTCAAGTCATGCAAAATAACTTTGAAACAAATCTGAAATTTGCTAATTATGGTTAATTCTTGTTTTAATTTAAGATATATGACATAGCAGCCAGAGTTCATTTTCAACCCTAGAGCTAAAAAAAGTTTCATTGTTATATATTTTAAACAGAATTTTGCAGGCTTAGAGTTAAAATTATGATTGATGCGGTGTTGGCAAGTTTTCACATCTAATTCTGCCAGGATTTAACTCCATTATAATAATTCTCATTAGAATAGTTATGAAAATTGAAATATATTCTCAATAGTTCACAAGGTAGTACATTTGTAATCCCTGTCAAAATATTATTTTTAAACATTCTTGTGAATACTTAATTTAACTTTAACCAGTAATGTTCATGAAATATGCATTTATAAATAGCAGACCTGTTTCTGTTACTGTCAACACAGCAATTCATAATGTAATTGGGTGAAGGTAAAATAATAATATCTAATCTCATTTTCTTGGTAATGTCCCATAGCCCTTTGTGTATTCTGTTTTATATTCAGAACATGAAGTAAAATGATGTTTCTTCTTGTCATTAAAGAGAAATGGTGACAGAGGAAGAGAAGTAGTTTTAAGGAGGTATGTTTACAGAACAGAGAATGTCTACACAATGAGGACCATTTAAATATAGTAGTTTACAGAGATCTTCAAGTCAGTATCTTTCAGACATATAGGAGGTTGATTTCCTATAAAAGTTTTTCCCATACTTCTCAACTGTGGTTGACACACAATCTTTCTGCAACCCAGTGTCCATACTGAAATCTCTGTGTATGTCTTAAATTTCTTTTGCTACTGGCCTTTACCTATTGAATTGGATTGGGGCTGCTCTTCAGATTGCTTACAGTCAATCTTTATTTATGAGTGAGTACTCACAAATATTCACTTTATTTTAGTGAGTAATATAAAAAAAATTACTAACGGGTGGTGAAGGGATATGTTACAACTCAGTGACTTATTAATGTTGGTAAAGAATTATTCAAGAAAAGATACCTGAAAAGTGAATATGAATTTGATGAAGGAATCAAGGCAGAAAGATGATGGCCATTTTTTCAAAAGAGTAAATAAAAGATACCAACATCATCAAGAGACAGTGGATCCAACTATTGCCTTGGAACCTGCACACTTCCATGTCTCCATAGTTACTGACCTGAGAAAAAGTATTTGACTACCATGTACTTGGTGTTAGTCAAATACTCTTTCTCAATCAATAACTGTGGAGACATGGAAGTGTGCAGTTTCCATGGCAATAACTGGCTCCATTGTCTCTTGATAGTGTTTGACTAACTCCAAGTACAAAATAGGGTCTTCCCAGGTGGCACACTGGTTAAGAATTTGTCTGCCAATGCAGGGGAAGCAGAAGATGGGAGTTAATCCCTGGGTTGGAAGATCCTGTGGAAGAGTGCATGGCAACCCACTCCAATATTCTGGCCGGGAGAATCCCATGGAAGAAGAGCCAGGCTGGCTACAATTCATAGTGTCACAAAGAGTCAGACATGACTGAGCAAATGAGCACTCATGCACACAGTACAGAGTAAGGGTAATCCTCATAGTCTCTGATAGAAAGAATGAATTGGGAAAGATACCTTCAGTGTATATTACATTAGTATTCATATTCAAGTATGTATCCACATAATGAGCTAACATAAGGCAAATTTAAAAAAATATATACTATAGCACTAAGAGAAAACAAAGCAATTCTGAGCATCTGGAAAAGTTTATAAGAAAAAAACCAAACAAACTATGTATTATATAAAATAGGAAAAAAGTATATAGTCTCATGACTTTAAGCACATTCAAAGAGAAATAGTGTCTGTAAAGCAGGAGGAAGCCATTAAAGGAAACCATAAGAAAAAGGGATGAGAAAAAAAGAGAGTAATATTAAAATCGATTAGGTTAAGTTAAGCATAGTTTTTAAAATAACTAAATAGAAATAGAAATAATCCTGAAGAATATTTAATCAGGAATTGGCATATAAATGTTAAAAGATTATCCAGCATTAAGGAAAGGGCAGGCAAGTAGAAATAATGGAAAAGCATCTAGATTATTCATAAAAATAATTAAGACAAAATAATGAGACATGCAAATGCATGGTTAACTAAATTCAAAATAAACATTAAAAGGAATAACAAAAATACTGTCCTATGGAATACTAATCAATGTTATTGAAATAAAAATTAAACACTTAAAAGTCTTTAGTTGTTAAATAGTTAAAATTGGCTAACTTCAGGTGAACATTACAATTAAATAAATAAGACAATATAACTGAAGTTGGAAAAAACTGAAACCAAGATAAATCAATAAAAATTACATAAAAGAAATGCAATGTCAAGGGAGTTTTTAAAAAGAGGGTGTAATGATTATTTACTAAGAAACCAGTGTGAACACATCTTTCATTTTTTCCTGAAAAGTTACAAATGATTGAATAAAATTAAATAATAACCATAGAAAATAGCAAATTTATCAGTGTTTCCTTTACAAGTCCTTCAGTTCAGTTCAGTTCAGTTGCTCAGTCGTGTCTGACTCTTTGTGAGCCCATGAATCGCAGCACTCCAGGCCTCCCTGTCCATCACCAACTCCCGGAGTTCACTCAAACTCATGCTCATTGAGTCAGTGATGCCATCCAGCAATCTCAACTTCTGTCATCCCCCTTTTCTCCTGCCCCCAATCCCTCTCAGCATCAGAGGCTTTTCCAATGAATCAACTCTTCACATGAGGTGGCCAAAGTATTGGAGTTTCAGCTTGAGCATCAGTCCTTCCAATGAACACCCAGGACTGATCTCCTTTAGGATGGACAGATTGGATCTCCTTGCAGTCCAACGGACTCTCAAGACTCTTCTCCAACACCACAGTTCAAAAGCATCAATTCTTCAGCGCTCAGCTTTCTACACAGTGCAACTCTCACATTCATACATGACCACTGGAAAAAACAATAGCCTTGACTAGACGGACTTTTGTTGGCAAAGTAATGTCTCTGCTTTTGAATATGCTGTTTAGGTTGGTCATAACTTTTCTTCCAAGGAGTAAGCATCTTTCAATTTCATGGCTGCAAATACCATCTGCAGTGATTTTGGACCCCCCAAAATAAAGTCTGACACTGTTTCCACTGTTCCCCATCTGTTTCCCATGAAGTGATGGGACCAGATGCCATGATCTTCATTTTCTGAATGTTGAGCTTTAAGCCAACTTTTTCAATCTCTTTCACTTTCATCAGGAGCCTTTTTAGTTCCTCTTTACTTTCTGCCATAAAGTGGTGTCATTTGCATATCTAAGATTATTGATATTTCTCCCGGCGATCTTGATTCCAGCTTGTGCTTCTTCCAGCCCAGCATTTCTCATGATGTCCTCTGCATATAAGTTAAATAAGCAGGATGACAATATACAACCTTGACGTATTCCTTTTCCTATTTGGAACCAGCCTGTTACAAGTCCTTAGGATTAGATAATTTTAATAAATATTTTGTCTAAATCTTTAAAAAAAAATCCTCTAAAAAAAGATAAACTTGGAGAAGGAAATGGCAACCCACTCCAGTATGCTCGCCTGGAAAATCCCATGGATGGAGGAGTGTGGTAGGTTACAGTCCATGGGGTTGCAGAGAGCGGGACACGACTGAGCGACTTACTATTCCAGACTATTGAAAAGAAAGGTAATAATATGGAATTTATAAAGCAAGTAAAGCTTTGATATCAAGACAAGGTATTAGAAGAAGCTGCCATCTAGAATTTTCATAACTAGAGAGGAAAAGTTAATGCCTGGATTCAGAGCTTCAAGGGCATGTCTTGTGGCTCAGCTGGTAAATAATTTGCCTGCAATGCAGGAGACCTGGGTTTGATCCCTGGGTTGGGAAGATCCCCTGGAGAAGAGAAAGGCTGCCCCCTCCAGTATTCTGGCCTGGAGAATTCCATGGACTATAAAGTCCATGGGGTCGCAAAGAGTCAGACACAACTGAGTGACTTTCACTTTCACTTTCAAAGTTTCAAAGCAAAGGCTAACTCTCATCCTAGGGGTTAATGCAAGTGCTGACTTTAAGTTGAAACCAATATTCATTTACATTTTAAAATCCTAGGGCCCTTCTGAGGTAGGCTAAATACTCACCCTGTGCTCTATAAATGGAACAACAAAGCCCTGATATAGCACATCAGTTTACAATATGGTTTACTGAATATTTTAAGCCCACTGCTGAGAGCTCAGTTCAGTTGCTCAGTCGTGTTGGACTCTTTATGACCCCTTGAACTGTAGCACACCAGGCTTCCCTGTCCATCACCAACTCTTGGAGCTTGCACAAACTCATGTCCATAGAGTCGGTGATGCCATCCAGCCACCACATCCTCTGTCGTCCCCTTCTCCTCCTGCCTTCAATCTTTCCCAGCATCAGGGTCTTTTCAAATGAGTCAGTTCTTTGAATAAGGTGGCCAAAGTGTTGGAGCTTCAGCTTTAGCATCATCCCTTCAATGGGTATTCAGGATTGATTTCTTTTAGGATTGACTAGTTTGATCTCCTTGCAGTCCAAGGGACTCTCAAGAGTCTTCTCCAGCACCACAGTTCAAAAGCATCAGTTCTTCAGCATTCAGCTTTCTTTATTGTCCAACTCTCACATCCATACATGACTACTAGAAAACCATAGCTTTGCCCTTTCGCTGATGCAAGAGCCTAGTGCGGTGGTGGGAGAAGTGTCGGCAGGAGCAGCGCTGAAGCCGGGGCCTGGGGCTGACCTGTCAGACTTTCCGTCCTTGCCGAGCCCACTCGAGCCGCAGCCATGTCCGGGGACGAGATGATTTTTGATCCTACTATGAGCAAGAAGAAAAAGAAGAAGAAGAAGCCTTTTATGTTAGATGAGGAAGGGGATGCCCAGACAGAAGAAACCCAGCCCTGAGAAACAAAAGAAGTGGAGCCAGAGCCAACTGAGGACAAAGATGTAGAAGCTGATGAAGAAGACAGTAGGAAAAAAGATGCTTCTGATGATCTAGATGATTTGAATTTCTTTAATCAGAAGAAAAAGAAGAAAAAATCAAAAAAGATATTTGATATTGATGAAGCTGAAGAAGGTATAAAGGACCTTAAGATTGAAAGTGATGTTCAGGAACCAGCTGAACCAGAGGAAGATCTTGACATTATGCTTGGCAATAAAAAGAAGAAAAAGAAGGTTGTCAAGTTCCCTGATGAGGATGAAATACTAGAGAAAGATGAAGCTTTAGAAGATGAAGACAGCAAAAAAGATGATGGTATCTCATTCAGTAACCAGACAGGCCCTGCTTGGGCAGGCTCAGAAAGAGACTACACATATGAAGAGCTACTGAATCGAGTGTTTAACATCATGAGGGAAAAGAATCCAGATATGGTAGCTGGAGAGAAAAGGAAATTTGTCATGAAACCACCACAGGTCGTCCGAGTAGGAACCAAGAAAACTTCTTTTGTCAACTTTACAGATATCTGTAAACTATTACATCGTCAGCCTAAACATCTCCTTGCATTTCTATTGGCTGAATTGGGTACAAGTGGTTCTATAGATGGTAATAATCAACTTGTAATTAAAGGAAGATTCCAACAGAAACAGAAAATGTTTTGAGAAGATATATCAAGGAATACGTCACCTGTCACACGTGCCGATCACCAGACACAATCCTGCAAAAGGACACCCGACTCTATTTCTTACAGTGCGAAACTTGTCATTCTCGATGCTCTGTTGCCAGCATCAAAACTGGCTTCCAGGCTGTCACGGGCAAGCGAGCACAGCTCCGTGCCAAAGCTAACTAATTTGCTAATCACCACTGATTTTGCAAGTGTGTTGTGGAGATTTCGCTGGACAGGTTTACCATCAGAGTGGATATACCATTGTATTAAAAACAAGATAGAAAAGCTGCCAAGTTCTTTGGCGTGTGGCTGGTTGGTCTGAAATTCTTGCAAGATGCCGTTGCTGAAGCTGTTGACATACTCATTGCCTACTTTAACAACTGTCAGAGAAACATGATGGGGTAAGGCGGTGCTTTTTTAAAATTGTTCATAGACTTCTGTAAAATGCAAGATAAATTAAAAGTTATTATAACAGTGAAAAAAAAGAAAACCATAGCTTTAACAACATGGACCTTTGTCAGCAAAGTAATGCCTCTGCTTTTTAATATGCTGTCTAGGTTGATTATAGCTTTTCTTCCAAGGAGCAAGCATCTTAATTTCATGGCTGCAGTCACTATCTGCAGTGATTTTGTAGCCTCCAAAAATAAAGTCACTCACTTTTTCCATTGTTTCTCTATCTATCTGTCATGAAATGATGGGACCAGATGCTGTGATCTTAGTTTTTCAATGCTGAGGTTTAAGCAAACTTTTTCACTCTCCTCTTTCACTTTCATCAAGAGACTTCAGTTCTTCAATTTCTGCCATAAGGGTGGTGAAATCTGAATATATGAGGTTATTGATATTTCTCCTCATAATTTTGATTCTAGCTTGTGCTTCATCCAGCCCAGCATTTCACTGATGTACTCTGCATATAAGTTAAATAAGCAGGGTGACAATAAACAGCCTTGATGTACTCCTTTCCCAATTTGGAACCAGTCTTTTGTTCCATGTCCAGTTCTAACTGTTGCTTCTTGACCTGCATACAGGCTCCTCAGGAGGCAGGTCAGGTGGTCTGGTATTCCCTACTCTTTAAGAATTTCCCACAGTTTATTGTGATTCACACAGTCAAAGGCTTCAGCATCATTAATAAAGTAGAAGTACATGTTTTTCTGGAACTCTTTACCTTTTTCTATGGTCCAATGGAGGTTGGCAATTTTGTCTCTGGTTCCTCTATCTTTTCTAAATCCAGCTTGAATATCTGGAAGTTCATGGTTCATGTCCTGTTGAAGCCTGGCTTGAGAATTTTTAATATTATTTTGCTCGCGTGTGAGATGAGCGCAACTGTGCGGTAGTTTGAGCATTCTTTGGCATTGCCTTTCTTTGGAATTGGAATGAAAACTGACCTTTTCCAGTCCTGTGGCTACTGCTGAGTTTTCCAAATTTGCTGGCATGTTGAGTGCAGCACTTCACAGCATCATCTCTTAGGATTTGAAATAGTCAACTGGAATTCCATCACCTATACTAATTTTGTTGGTAGTGATGCTTCCTAAAGCCCACTTGACTTTGCATTCCAGGATGTCTGGCTCTAGATGAGTGATCACACCATCGTGACTATCTGCGTCATGATGATGTTTTTTGTACAGTTCTTCTGTGTACTCTTGCCACCTCTTCTTAATAGCTTCTGTTTCTGTAGGTCCATACCATTTCTGTCCTTTATTGAGCCAGTGTGCATGCAATGTTCACTTGGTATCTCTAATTTTCTTGAAGAGTTCTCTAGTCTTTCCCATTCTATTGTTTTCCTCTATTGAGGGCTACTGCTCAAAAAAAAAAAGAAAAGAAAAGAAAAAAGATCCCTATCAAATATTACTGCTAATTGGCAATTCACCTGGTCACCCAAAAGCTCTGATGGAGATGTGCAAGATTAGTGTGATTTTCAAGTGTGCTAACCTAACACCCATTCTGACAGCCCATGGATCAAGGAGTATTTTCACCTTTCAAGTCTTATTATTTAAGAAATATACTTTAGAAGTGTATGCTATCTTAGATAGTGAGTCTTCTGATGGATCTGGGCAAATCAATTGAAACCTTCTGGAAAGGATTCATCATTCTATATGAACATATTTGTGGTTTACAAAAGTGAAAGTGTTAGTTGCTCAGTCACGTCTGACTCTTTGCAACCCCATGGACTGTAGCCCACCAGGTTCCTTTGTCCATTGGAATTATCCAGGCAAGAATTCTTCAGTGGGTTGCCATTTCCTTCTCCAGGGGATCTTCTCAACCCAGGATCAAACCATAGGTTCCTGCATTGTAGGTAGATTCTCTACAATCTGAGTCATGTGGTGTATGGGGAGAGGTCAAAATATAAGCATTAATAGGAGTTTAGAAGGTGATTCCCTCCCTCATAAATGGCATTGAAGGTTTTAAGATTTTAGTGGGGAAAGTAACTACAGATGTGCTGTAAATAAATAGAGAACTAGAATTAGAAGCAGGCCTGAAAATGTGACTGATTTCTGTGATCTCATTATACACCTGGAATGGTTAAAATGTTGCTTCTTATGGATGAGTAAAGAAAGTGATTTCTTGAGATGAAATCTACTCCTGGTGAAGATGCTGTGAAGACTGTTGGGATGAAGAATACTATATAAACTTAGTTGATAAATCTTTGGCAGGATTTCAGAGGATTGACCCCAGTTTTGGGGGAAAAAAAGTTCTACTGTGCATAAAATTCTATCAAACAGCACTGCATGCCACAGAGAAATCATTTTTGAGAGGAGTCAGTTAACTCAGTAAACTTTGTGTATATGTGCTCAGTTACATCAGACTCTGCAACCCCGTGGACTGTAGCCCACCCTACTCCTCTCTCCATGGGACTCTCCAGGCAAGAATACTGGAGCAGATTCCCATTTTCTATTTCAGGGGATCTTCTCAAAACAGGGCTTCCTGGTGGCTCAGAGGGTAAAGCGTCTTCCTGCAATGCGGGAGACCTGGGTTTGATCCCTGGGTCAGAAAGATCCCCTGGAGTAGGAAATGGTAACTCACTCCAGTACTCTTGCCTGGAAAATCCCACGGATGGAGAAGTCTAGTAGGCTACAGTCCATGTGTTCACAAAGAGTCCGACATGACTGAGTGACTTCACTTTCACTTTTCACTTTCCCAAACCAAGGATGGAACCTGTGTCTCTGGCATCTCCTCCACTGGCAGGTGCATTCTTTACCACAGCCACCTGTGAAGCACCCAGCAAACTTCATTATTACCTTATTTTAAGAAACTGCCACAGGCACTCTAGCCTTCAGCAATCACAAACTTGGTCAGGCAGTACCCATCAATATAGAGGCAAGACTGTACCAGCAAAGAGGTTACAACTCGCTGAGAGTTCAAAAGATGGTTAAAATTTTTGACAATAAATCATTTTAATTAAATTAAAGTACATACTTTTTTTAAGATAGGATGCTATTATTGCATAGACTAAAAAAGTAACGAAAGCATTACTTTTACATGCACTGGGAAACCAAAAGTTTGTGTGACTCATTTTATTTATATATTTACTTTATTAGGGTAGTCTTGAACCAAACTTGCAATATATTCCAGATAGGCCTGTATGACTGTACCTTCATTATAATCCATATCACACACACACAAAAATGCTTGCAGTGTTTAAAGAATAATGCTCAGATTCCAAGGATAGAGGCTTTTTAATTTGAACTAATGCATAAAAGTCAACCAAATCAAATTAAATAATGCAAAATCACTTTATATAGTATAGAAAATGTTAAATTATGGGTCATATTTTATTATATCATGTCAATGGATCAGACAAATGTAGTTATATTTTGAATTGATCAATGTTTGAAAATTTTAACTGAAGTTCTTTTTTTTTAATTGGAAAATAATTGAGTTGGGCATATTCATTGCCAATTGAATACTGTCCTTAATATTGTGTTTATTATAGACTATTGTCAACTGGAAATAAATTTATATTGTTTTTTTCTAAATTCTTGAGGTAATTTAATTAAACACAGTGGTGAAAAAGATGGGATGTGTGAGACTGAGCAAGTTAAGTTCCAGAACTTAGTATTGTGACTGATGAAATAAGGGTAAAAATAACACCCACTTCATACAATTGTGGAGATTAAAAGTATATCAAGATAATTAAATAAGAAAAATATAACAAGTATTTTTCTGTTATGATTAGTGAGGTTGCTGTTTGTTATGTTGTCATTATAAATGGCAATTTTAACATGCCTATCAACTAAAGATATTCATGGAAATTACTTTGGAAGAAGATAACATGGAAAGGTTTCTCTATGAATCATCATCAAGAACCTTGGGAGCACTTTTGAATTTATAACCGAGCCAACATCTTGGTACTGTAAAAATAGTATAGAAGGACCTATGAAAAGTGAGATGAATGTGTGTTTTCCAAGTGTATGGATGTTAATAACTCATATAATAGACAAGAGCTGGGATTTATTTTAGGATGAGGGGCTTCCCAGCTGGCTCAAGTGGTAAAGAATCTGCCTGCCAATCTAGGAGTGTAGGAGATGCGGCAAATCCCTAGGTCGAGAATATCACCTGGAGAAGGAAATGGCACCCCACTCCAGTACTCTTGCCTGGAAAATTTCACGGACAGAAGAGCCTGGCAGGCTACAGTCCATGGGATAGCAAAGAGTTGGACACAACTTAGCAACTGAGCAAATCAATTAGCCAAGATAAAATCATTCATTTTTGTGGCCAACTGATTTTCAACAAAGGAACCAGAAGCAATACAAATGTGAAAAAAAAATTCATCAATAAATGGTACTGAAAAAACTGGATATTCATTTTGAAAGGAATTGAACCTCACCTCATGGTTCACATCACACACAAAAATGAAACAGGCTGATTAGACCAAACATTAGTAATGATTTGGAACAACTGATCTCTCAAATTGTTTTTGAGAAAGTAATATGCTGCAACTACTTTAGAATGTTCTAGCATTAAAAAAAAAAAAAAAAAACTAAAGTACACCTATCTTTGACTTAAGAATTCTGGTTATATTCTCAGAAAAATAGGAAATATACTAATGCAAAAATTACATGGAAAAGCTTAGTAACTTTATTCATTATAGCTAAATATGAAAGAATCTAGATTTGTCAGTATAAAAATCACTAAAATATATTTTATTCATATAATAAATTATTAGACATAAAAAAAGAACATACCACTGGCAAACACAATACAGAAGAATCCTGAAATGAAAATGAATAAAGCCAGTCACAAAATAGTTACATAACTATGCTTCTGTTTATTTGAATTTCTAGAGCTAGAAAAACTAATTGATGTTGATAAAAATACATAAGAGTAGTTACACTAGCTAAGATGCTGAAAGGATTTGATTGGAAATAAGCATGAGATTATCTTCCAGAGCAATATTCATGTTAAAATTGTCTGGGTTATATAGATAGATGCACATATCAATACTCAGCAAATGTACACACATGTTTAAGTAAATTTTATATTGAAAGAAAAAAATGTAAATAAAGATTTAACTCTGTTTAGTGAAGTGTGTGCTGAAGTTTGAAGGAGAACTAAATTTATGTCTGCAGTTTACTTTGAAATGTATTAAAAATTTAAATGAACTGATGTGTATATAGAATAGATATGTGATGAAACAAGCATTTTAAAATATTAATGTTAGAATTTAGGTGGTGGGTATTGATGTTCACTGCAGACTTCTTTACAAATTTGCTGTATACATGATTATTTTCATAGTAATGCATTAGAAAATTAAATGTACATTTACACTGACACAGTGATTCTATGCCTACATATTTACCTAAGAGAAATTAAAACACATGTTCACAAAGGATGTTGCACAAGAATATTTATAGCAGCTTTATTTATATTAGCCCAGAAATAAGAAAAATCCAGGTATCCATCAAGAGGTAAATGCATAAACAGTCACATTTACACAATGAAACACCACTAAGTAATGGAAATTATCACTGCTAATATGTGCAGCAACATGGATGAATAGCAAAATCATTATGCTGGATAGTATATATTGAATGACTTCATTTATATCAAGTTTATTATAGTCAAATCTAGCATTTGGTGACAAATAAGCACAGTGGTCATCTAAGAAGTGGGTCATCTTTACCTGGCATGGAATCATTCTTTATATTGAATATGAAAGCTTGGGTTTTGTGGGTATATGGATTTATCAAAATTTATTTTACTGTACACTTAAGATCCCTTCTTTAACCATTTAAAAATTATACCTAAGCAAGCTTTTTTTTTAGAAAATAGTGTGTGTATGTTCATAACTGAAAGTTGAAAAGTTCAAAAGACTCTGATAAACTTATGAAGATTAATTTAGACCATGGTTATCAAATTATAATGTGTACGTCTATAATGTGTATATAATCAATGTAAATATATAATGTCAAACAATCAAGTATTCTTAAAAATGCAACTCATTGTTTAAAATAAGAGGCTATTTATGACTAGATGCCACAGTTTATTGTGATCCACACAGTCAAAGTCTTTGGCATAGTCAATAAAATAGAAATAGATGTTTTTCTGGAACACTCTTGCTTTCCATGATCCAGCGGATGTTGGCAATTTGATCTCTGGTTCTTCTGCGTTTTCTAAAACCAGCTTGAACAACTGGAAGTTCATAGTTCATGTACTGCTGAAGCCTGGCTTGGAGAATTTTGAGCATGACTTTCCTAGTGTGTGAGATGAGGGCAACTGTGAGTAGTTTCAGCATTCTTTGGTATTGCCTTTCTTTGGCATTGGAATGGAAATCGACCTTTTCCAGTCCTGTGGCCACTGCTGAGTTTTCCAAATTTGGTGGCATATTGAGTGCAGCACTTTCACAGCACCATCTTTTAGGATTTGAAATAGCTCAACTGGAATTCCATCACCCCCACTAGCTTTGTTCCTAGTGATGCTTCCTAAGACCCACTTGACTTAACATTCCAGGATATCTGGCTCTGGGTGAGTGAGCACATCATCGTGATTATCTGTGTCGTGAAGATCTTTTTTGTACAGTTCTTCTGTGTATTCTTGCCACCTCTTCTTAATATCTTCTGCTTCTGTTAGGTCCATACGATCTCTGTCCTTTATCAAGGTCATCTTTGCATAAAATTTTCCCTTGGTATCTCTAATTTTCTTGAAGAGATCTCGTCTTTCCCATTATGTTGTTTTCCTCTATGTCTTTGCATTGATCACTGATGAAGGCTTTCTTATTTCGTCTTAATATTCTTTGGAACTCTGCATGCAGATGCTTATGTCTTTCCTTTTCTCCTTTGCTTTCTGCTTCTCTTCTTTTCACAGCTATTAGTAAGGCCTCCTCACACAGTCATTTTGCTTTTCTGCATTTCTTTTCAAATGGGGATGATCTTAATCCCTGTTGCCTGTATAATGTCACAAACCTCCATCCATAGTTCGTCAGGCACTCTGTCTATAAGATCTAGGCCCTTAAATCTATTTCTCACTTCCACTGTATAATCGTAAGGGATTTAGTTTAGGTCGTGCCTGAATGGTCTAATGGTTTTCCCTACTTTCTTTAATTTAAGTTTGAATTTGGCAATAAGGAGCTCATGATCTGAGCCAAGTCAGCCCCTGGTCTTGTTTTTGCTGACTGTATAGAGTTTCTCCATCTTTGGCTGCAAAGAATATATTCAATCTGATTTCGGTGTTGACCATCTGGTGATGTCCATGTGTAGTCTTCTCTTGTGTTGTTGGAAGAGGGTGTTTGCTATGACCAGCACATTCTCTTGGCAAAACTCTATTAGTCTTTTCCCTGCTTCATTCTGCATTCCAAAGCCAAATTTGCCTGTTACTCCAGGTGTTTCTTGACTTCCTACTTTTGCATTCCAGTCTCCTATAATGAAAAGGATATCTTTTTTGGGTGTTAGTTCTAAAAGATCTTGTAGGTCTTCATAGAACTGTTCAACTTTACCTTCTTCAGTGTTACTGGTTGGGGCATAGACTTGGATTACTGTGATATTGAATGTTTTGCCTTGGAAACGAACGGAGATCATTGTGTCATTTTTGAGATTGCATCCAAGTATTGCATTTCAGACTCTTTGTTGACCATGATGGCTACTCCATTTCTTCTAAGGGATTCCTGCCCACATTAGTAGATATAATGGTCATCTGAGTTAAATTCACCCATTCCAGTCCATTTCAGTTTGCTGATTCCTAGAATGGCAACATTCACTCTTGCCATCTCCTGTTTGACCACTTCCAACAGACTGGTTCCAAATAGGAAAAGGAGTACGTCAAGGCTGTATATTGTGACCCTGCTTATTTAACTTATATGCAGAGTACATCATGAGAAATGCTGGACTGGAAGAAGCACAAGTTGGAATCAAGATTTCCAGGAGAAATATCAATAACCTCAGATATGCAGATGACACCACCCTTATGGCAGAAAGTGAAGAGGAACTAAAAAGCCTCTTGATGAAAGTGAAAGAAGAGAGTGAAAAAGTTGGCTTAAAGCTCAACATTCAGAAAATGAAGATCATGGCATCTGGTCCCATCACTTCGTGGGAAATAGAAGGGGAAACAGTAGAAACAGTGTCAGACTTTATTTTTCTGGGCTCCAAAATAACTGCAGATGGTGACTGCAGCCATGAAATTAAAAGATGCTTACTCCTTGGAAGAAAAGTTATGACCAACCTAGATAGTATATTCAGGAGCAGAGACATTACTTTGCTGACTAAGATCCGTCTAGTCACGGCTATAGTTTTTCCTGTGGTCATGTATGGATGTGAGAGTTGGACTGTGAAGAAGGCTGAGTGCTGAAAAATTGATGCTTTTGAAAACTGTGTTGTTGGAGAAGACTCTTGAGAGTCCCTTGGACTGCAAGGAGATCCAACTAGTCCATTCTGAAGGAGATCAGCCCTGGGATTTCTTTGGAGGGAAAGATGCCAAAGCTGAAACTCCAGTACTTTGGCCACCTCGTGTGAACAACTGACTCATTGGAAAAGATTCTGATGCTGGGAGGGATTGAGGGCAGGAGAAGAAAGGGACGACCAAGGATGAGATGGCTGGATGGCATCACTGACTCGATGGACGTGAGTCTGAGTGAACTCCGGGAGTTGGCGATGGACAGGGAGGCCTGGCGTGCTGCAATTCATGAGGTTGCAAAGAGTCAGACACGACTGAGTGACTGAACTGAACTGAACTGAATTTGTGTTGATTCATGGACCTAACATTCCAGGTTCCTGTGCAATATTGCTCTTTACAGCATCGGACCTTGCTTCTATCACGAGTCACATCCACAACTGGGTATTGTTTTTGCTTTGATTGTATGACTTCATTCTTTCTGGAGTTATTTCTCCACTGACCTCCAATAGCATATTGGACACCTACCAACCTGGGGAGTTCCTCTCTCTGTATCCTATCATTTTGCCTTTTCATACTGTTCATGGGGTTCTCAAGGCAAGAATACTGAAGTGGTTTGCCCTTCCCTTCTCCAGTGGACCACATTCTGTCAGACCTCTCCACCATGACCCACCCGTCTTGGGTGGCCCCACATGACATGGCTTAATTTCATTGACTTAGACAAGGCTGTGGTCCTACTGTGATTAGACTGACTAGTTTTCTGTGATATTGGTTTCAGTGTGTCTGCTCTCTGATGCCCTCTGGCAACATCTACCATCTTACTTGGATTTCTCTTACCTTGGATGTGGGGTATCTCTTCCTGGCTGCTATAGCAAAGCACTGAAAGAGATGGAAATATCAGACCACCTGACCTGTCTCTTGAGAAACCTATATGCAGGCCAGGAAGCAATAGTTAGAACTGGAGATGGAACAACTGGTTCCAAACAAGAAAAGGAGTATGTCAAGGCTGTATATTGTCACCCTGCTTATTTAACTTATATGAAGAGTACATAATGAGAAACGATGGGCTGGATAAAGCTCAAGCTGGAATCAAGATTGCTGGAAGAAATATCAATAACCGCAGATATGCCAATGAAACCACCCTTCTGGCAGAAAGTGAAGAGGAACTAAAAGGCCTCTTGATGAAAGTGAGAGAGGAGAGTGAAAAAGTTGGCTTAAAGCTCAACATTCAGAAAATGAAGATCATGGCATCTGGTCCCATCACTTCATGGGATATAGAAGGGGAAAGAGTGGAAACAGTCAGACTTTATTTTGGGGGGCTGAAAAATCACTGTGATGGTGACTCCAGCCATGAAATTAAAAGATGCTTTCTTCTTGGAAGGAAAGTTATGAACAACCTAGATAGTATATTGAAAAGCAGAGACATTACTTTGTCAACAAAGGTCTGTCTAGTCAAGGCTATGGTTTTTCCAGTGGTCATGTATGGAAGTGAGAGTTGGACTGTGAAGAAAGCTGAGCACTGAAGAATTGATGCTTTTGAACTGTGGTGTTGGAGAAGACTCTTGAGAGTCCCTTGGACTTCAAGGAGATCCAACCAGTCCATTCAGAAGGAGATCAACCCTGGGATTTCTTTGGAAGGAGTGATGCTGAAGCTGAAACTCCAATATTTGGCCACTTCATGCGAAGAGTTGACTCATTGGAAAAGACCCTGATGCTGGGAGGGATTGGGGGCAGGAGGAGAAGGGGACGGCCGAGGATGAGATGGCTGGATGGCATCACTGACTCGATGGACGTGAGTCTGGGTGAACTCCGGGAGTTGGTGATGGAGAGGGAGGCCTGATGTGCTGCGATTCATGGGGTCGCAAAAAGTCGGACACAACTGAGCGACTGAACTGAATAGCTGTGAATTCTTATAATTAAATTCACTAAAGTTATGAGATTTATTTAATTTATAATACCTGAAACTGTATTAAAACAATAGAAATTGTACTAACATACTAGATTATCTTGGTCTGTCATGGGATTCTGATCACTGAATGCAGGATGTTTGAACTGTTTGAGTTGTTATTCACACTTAGTCATACGTTGACTTGATAATAAGATATGTATATGAGGGAGAAGTGATATTTGTCATTGTCACAAGGAGTTGAAAGTATCAAAGTCTTAGAGCCATTTATATTTTTTCAAAATCACTATGTTAAGCATCTATGGTACACAATCCCAAAGAAGGGCAATGTCAAAGAATGCTCAAACTACCACATGACTGCACTCATTTCACATGCTAGCAAAGTCATATTCAAAATCTTTCAAGCCAGATTTCAAGTGTTTTTTTTTTAATTATTTTTTATTTTTTTAGTTTGTTTTGCTTTACAATACTGTATTCGTTTTGCTACACATCAACATGAATCAGCCACGAGTGTACATGAACTCCTAATCCCGACCCCCACCTCCCCCCTCCCGCCCCACACCCTCTCTCTGGATTATCCCCGTGCATCAGTCCGAAGCACCCTGCATCAAACCTGGACTGGCGATTCGTTTCACTTATGATATCACACATGTTACACTGCCACTCTGCCAACCCATCCCACCCTCTCCCTCTCCTACAGAGTCCAAAAGGCCGTTCTATACATCTGTGTCTCTTTTGCTGTCTTGCGTACAGGTTTATCATTACCATCATTCTAAATTCCATATATATGTGTAAGTATACTGTATTGGTGTTTTTCTTTCTGGCTTACTTCACTCTGTATAATCGGCTCCAGTGTCATCCACCTCATTAGAACTGATTCAAATGTATTCTTTTTAATAGCTGAGTAATACTCCATTGTGTATATGTACCACAGCTTTCTTATCCATTCATCTGCTGATGGACATCTAGATTGTTTCCATGTCCTGGCTATTATAAACAGTGC